>JAQZBX010002786.1:0-69403 GCA_029593785.1 Cabassous unicinctus | reverse complement strand
ATACCTAGATTATTCTCTAGCTTCCTTTCAATTGACATTGACATCCACAGACTACCCCTTTCAGCTACATTCTCACTTAGTAATCAGCAGTGTTAGTTATACTCATTTTATTGTGTTACCATCAAGTCTATTCATTTCCACACTTTTACAATAAACCTTATTAAAAATTCTACATACATTGAACATCAGGTCCCATTCTCAAACTACATTCTAGTTCCTAAAGCCTATACTCTAGAGTTTACCTCTGTGAGTTTACTCATGTATATACCACATTTTGGTTAGCCATTTATCAGTTGATAGGCACTTGGGCTTGTTCCATATTTTAGCAATTGTGAATAATACTGCTATGAATATCAGTGTGCAAATTTCAGTTTGAGTACTTGCTTTCAGTTCTTCTGAATATATTCCCAGTAATGGAATATATTGCTGGATCATTCGGCAGTTCCATATTCAGTTTTTTGAGGTACTGCCACAGAAGCTGCACCATTCTACATCCCCACCAACAGTGTCCCTGTTGCTCCACACCCTCTCCAGCACTTGTCGTTTTCTGTTTTTTTGATGATGGCCATTCTATAAGGTGTGAAATGATATCTCATTGTAGTTTTGATCTGCATTTTCCTAATATCTAGTGATGCTGAACATTTTTTTCATGTGCTTTTTTGCCATTTGTATTTCCTCTTTGGAGAAAAGTCTATTCAAGTCTTTCGCCCATTTTTTAATTGGGTTGTTTGTCTTTTTATCATTGAGTTGTATGATCTCTTAATATAACATGGATATCAAACCCTTGTCGGATATGTGGTTTCCAAATATTTTCTCCCATTGAGTAGACTGCCTTTTACTTTCTTGACAAAGTCTTTTGAAGAATGAAAGTGTTTCATTTTAAGGGGGCCCCATTTATCTATTTTTTTTCGTTGCTTGTGCTTTGGGTGTAAGGTTTAAGAAACTTGGCTTACCACAAGATCTTGAAAAGTTTCCCTACATTTTCTTCTAGGAGTTTTATGGTTGTAGCTTTTATCTTTAGGTTTTTGATCCATTCTGAGTTATCTCTCACTCACAAAATAGGTTTGTTTTTTTTTTTTCAGAGAATTTTACCTCTGATCTCAGAATTGCATTCACTCTCAGATATTTGATAGCCCCTGAGGCTCAGCAGAAGTATGACATGATAAGAAACTTTTAGTAAGTAGTTAATGCTGTAATCATAGCCACATTAATTTATTAAAGTGTTGTTATAACTTAAAATATATTAATTAAAGTTAAGTAAGGATCAAATATGGAACTTGCTATATCTGAGGGTCTAGTTACTGGGTCCAACCTCACTGTACTTTTTTAAAGGATGCCTTATTTATTCTCTTTTCTATCATCTGTACAACTAGATTCATCTTCGGTTATTTCTTCTTTAAGCAAGATTGTACCTAAGAGTAAGAGAACAGATACATATATTTTATTCATTCCAAGCAATAGATTTTGGTAAAAGACTATGAAAACAAAGTCTCCCCATGTTGGTAAAATCACATTTGTTCTATCTCACTTGATGAATATTCTTATTTATTTAACCACAATCCTCATTTTTTTAACATTTCAGTCATCTTATTAGGTACTCAGATCTTTGTATTTTTCTGACACCTTCAACCACAGTACCTTCAAGTTCATTAAAAATATTAATTCACTTAATGGTTCTTGAACTACACAGAGGGAGTAAGTATTAAAGAGTAATATCTGTGCAATTCGGTGTGATGGACTTATATATTTTAGCTGTTTTCTCCTTCTTTTAAGACTGAAAAGTCTATGTTCAAAAGATTTGAATTTTGGTGGCGGATGTGGCTCAAATGGTTGGGCGTCCGTCTCCCATATGGAGGGACCTGGGTTCGATCCCCAGGACCTCCTGGTAGAATGAAGAAAAAAAAAAAAAAAGATTTAAATTTCCTTCAGTTTTCCATCTTGAGCACCTGATACTGATCTAGCAAGGTCACATCAGAATCTTGGATTTCAGTGAAGATCCACTCCATTCATTTTGATGAGCAATGCTATAGAAGTAAAGTGTGGCCTGCAGATGTTTCTTAAAATTGTCAAAGCTTCCAAGGATCTAGCACATTCCTTTGCCTTGGGTAATACGAGTAGGAGCTCAAAGAAAGTAATAGATACCAAAAAAATCTTGAAAACTGAAAACACTTTACAAATTTTGTCAAAGACACTTAGAGATTTGAAATTTCAAAGTCTGGACAGTCAATCTGGGTCTTCTGCACAGGGTCTCGCAAGGCTGCAAAGCGCTGGTTGGGGCTGCAGTCTCATCTGAGGCTTGGGGACCTCACTCAAACTCATGTGATTGTTGGTAGAATTCATTTCCTTGCAGCACCATGCCTTTTTTCTTCAAGATTATTTGGAAAGCATCTCTGAGCTCAGGAAAAGCCTAGGCCCTCTTTAAAGGGCTCAGCTGTATAGGTCAGACTCAGCCAGGATACTCTCCCTTTGACTGACTCAAAAGCCACTGATTAGAGGCATTAATTATATTTGCAAAAGCCTTTCATGTTTGCGATGCAAAATAACACAATCACCAAGTGATATCCCATCATATTCACAGGTTCTGCCCACACTCAAGGGCAGAGAATTTCACAAGGGCTTGTGTCATTGGGGATCATCTTAGAATTTTGTCTATCACATGTTGGGCTAAATATATTAAAGATAGGAGTGGAATCACAGAGGTGCAAATGAATAAAGTCTGTTAAGGAAAAAACAGGGCAAAAGGAGGGTCAGAGCCACTGGTTAACTCTGGACAAGCTCGGTTCCTTGACACCATGACCATGACAGTATTTTTGTGCCACTTGGAGGGAAAATTCATTTCAGACTTTGCATAAACAAGAAGCCCCCGCTCTACAGTAGAGAAGAGATGCAACTAGTAGTTTACACCAAGGACATAATATGAATTTAAATTCAGATGCCACAGTCGTAAGGTCCTAGTAAAGGAAATAATTGGACAGTATGGAACCTAGGAGCTAAACTGTATAGGTTCTTGGATAGTGGATCTTAATATTTTTAAGTCATTGGCTGTCTTAGCTAGGAATCTCTTTAAGACAAGACTTGTGTGCAGATAGCTTATTTGGGCATATTATTCCTGGATACAGGAGAGAGGGACAATATGGAGTGAAGTAGGAAGGAGAGAAAGCCAATACCAAAATATGTTGAGTACTGCTTGTGGCCTAACGCACATTATGAGGAACAATATGAAATGCAAATCAGAATTTTCCCTTCATGGATGAAACAGAGAGGCATTTCTTTATTGGCTCCTGGCCCCATTGGTCAGGATGGCCCATGGGTCTGAATGCCAAATGACATTAATGGTGCCCAGGCTAGAAAACAAGAAGTATATGGGGTATGACCTGAGCTGAGGTATTTTCAAGTTGCACCTACAGAAATCTGGTGGTTGGAGCAGTGTCTGAGGTAGGTGGTGGGGCTGAGGGGCTTTGGAAGAGTAAATAATAGGTGTTTAATATATTGATCTTTTTATATATTGACCTTTCTACCCAGAAAAATGTAAATATGTACACACATACAGACAGACATACAAATTACATACCTCAGGTAGTTCACCACCCCTGAGGCCCATCCATACCCTCAGGGATAGGAACGCCAGTTTAAGGTGTTCATTGTAAAGAAAAGATTTTGGCTATATGGTACTCAGATGGGAAACTATAGGTTTCCTCAAGAAAAACATATGCTTTCTTTAAACATATCCCTTTTTTCTCTATGAAGCATTTTTTTAAAATGCTCTTTTTATTCTTCAAAGGGAAATTTTCAATTAGGTGGCTTTTTTAAACACTACTAATCTCTTTAAGAAGGAGTGTGGATATATTCTAAGTTCATCTGAAGTCACTTTGTAGCAGCTATTAGTGTAATAAGATGTGAGGGGCAAGGTTAGAGTATGATAAGAAAACAACCCACATCACAGCAAACACTAAATATCTGAGATTGCAAATATTCTTCATGCCAAGGCCTGCTAAGAACAATGATAACTTAATCTTCATCTCTGACTTTGATAACAATAATTACTATAGACATAGGTACCTGTAAGATGAAGTTTAATCATAAAATATTAGTTTTTTCCTATATAAGAGCTATTGTCTGAGCTCTTAGCCCAGACAACCACCTCAGCCAAGCCTGGGTAAAAAAATGTGTAGATGGATCAGTGCAATCTCTTACAATTTAAAAGGCAAACTTAAAGCATTTTCCTTATTGAGAAATGGATACAAAGGACTACACTCTCGCACATATTGAGATTAAATAACATATCAGTTGCAAGATAAAAAGAAATCCCACAAAGCTTTCAGATAAAACAAAGGGGGGTTATGTAAGAGGGAAAATAGAATGAAAGTAAGGTTGTGGTAACAAAACAGTCAATCAACATAAATATACAGGTGTACCAAAATAAAGAAAACTTTAAAGAAAGAATTAGATTTCCTCTCAAGAACTTCATCAGATGTACAATAAAAAGCAGCAAAGAGAGAGAGCCCTCTGGCATCAAATATAGATTTGAGTACATTTGACTTGGACCTCTTTTGGGTTGAGTGGAAATATTGATATTTTGAAGATACAAAAGTAGCTCAACCATTCCTGCAGAGACAATATGAGAATTGCTATCCAAAATCCTATATTAATTTCTAGATGTATCATAGGGATGTCAAAATTCATAGCATTAATAACACCATTCATCTCTTTGAAAATACATTCATTAATTTTACAATTATTTTTTAAAAGGCCAAATATCTCATCATGACCATGGAGAATGCATTTCAAATCTTCTTCCTCCTACTTTCTTCAGATTCTTGTAAGAACTGTGAATGATGGAACTGCAGAGCTCTGTTAGGGGTGAAGGAATGTTTAAGAAATCTCTGCTTTTGATGTGCTAAATGCTAAAGAACCACCTTAACAATTCTGGGCCATCACATCAGTTTTCAAACCAAATTGTATTCAGTAGTTCTGATCACCTATGTCATCCCCTTGAGATCAATCCCCAAATAAACATGCTAGCATGTTAAAGAAAAGTATTCCCATCTACCTTTCAGCTACATATAGTGTTGCCAGAGCTCATATCCAAATAACTGTCCATATAGGTGACAACCCAAAGCATTTTACTCTCTAATAATTAAAAAGAAAAAATTGATGCCCTTAAGTGGACCAAAGATACCCAGGATATTGGGCATTACAATAAAGGGACACCCAACTATCTCATAACCCAGGTGAAGCTGGCCCAACTATACAGTAGAAAGCATGTTAAGAACTATGGGGTAGTTTGAGACAATATGTACCCCAGAAAAGATAATTTCCTTAAAGCTATTCCATTCCTATGGGTGTGAACCTATTGTAGGCAGGAACTTTTGATTAAATTAATTCAGTTAAGGGCCTTTGATTAGAATATTTCAGTAAGGCGTGACTCAGGGTGGGCCTTAATCCTCTTACTGGAGTCCTTTATCAATAAGATGAACACAGGGAGAAGGGGCCACAGACATGGAGAAAAACTCTCAGAAGTTGAGAGGGGAACCCTGGAAGGCAGAAACTGAAATCAATGGAACCCAGGAGAGAGAAAGCCACAGGAGCAGAGAAAAAAACATAGAATAAGCCAGAAGCTAAAAGCAATGAGAACTGGAGGAGAAAGGAAAGACAGCAGATGCCATCATTGTGCCCTGCCATGTGACAGGAGTCCAGGATCGTTGGCAGCCAATCTTCAGGGAGAAAAGCACCACTTAATGAAGGCTTTATTTGGACATTCTCATGGCCTCAGAGCTGTAAGCTTATAAATTAATAAACCCCCATTATAAAATCTAATGTGTTTCTGGTATATTGCCTTGGCAGCCTTTAGCAAACTAAAACAAGCTATTTTTAACTAAATCTCTATTGAATATTAAACACAATACTAAGTGCTATATACATATTCATTCCAAACTCCCTACAACCATTAACACTTTTAACCTATTTTTATCTTTACTTTTAAAGTGCATTTCTTCTAGGCAGCATATATTTGGGTTTAACTTTTCTATCTAATCTGACCATCTACACATTTTAATTGGGGTGTTTAGACCATTTATGTTTAATGTAATTATTGCTATGGTTAGGTTTAAAATAATCATATTGCTACTTGTTTTCCATTTGTCCCATCTGTTCTTTCCTTTGTCCTTTTTTTCCGGCTCTTCTGGATTAATTGCATTGTTTATTATGATTTCATTTTATCTCATTTGTTGGCTTATTAGCTATAACTTTATTTTGTTATTTTAGTGGTTGCATAAGCATTTATAGTATACACATTTAACTTATCACAGTCTATGCACAAGTGGTATTATAACCTCTTCATGTACAAGAACCAAGAATTATACATGTTATAAACCCCACACTACAGTGTGTTTTTACTTTTGTTTAGTCAATTACCTTTTAAATAAATTAAAATAATAAGGAAAAATTCATACATATTTACCCTTTTCCAGTGTGCTTCATTGCTTAATATAAGTCCATATTTTTATCTGGTATTGTTTTTCTTCTGCCTGAAGGACTTACTTTAACATTTCTCACAGTGAAGATTTGTTGATGATGAATTCTTCCAGCACTTTCATGTCCATAAAAAATATTTGTTTCACCTTGGTTTTTCAAAGACATATTTTGCTGAGTATGGTCTTCTAAGATGTCGCTTCATTGTCTTTTTACTTGCATTATTTCCAGTGAGTTTGTGGCAATCCTTATCTTTGTCCCTTCATATGTCATGTGTATTTTAGATTGGCTGCTGTGGCAGTTTGAGATTATTTATGAATTCCAAAAAGAGATATAGATTACTTTTGTAAACTAATCTATTCCTAAGGACGTAACCTTGAGTTGGACTCTTTAAGGCCTTGTAACTGTAAGCTTTTACCCCAAATAAATACCCTTTATAAAAGCCAACAGATTTCTGGTACTTTGTATCAGTACCCCTTTGGCTGACGAATACAGAATTTGGTACCAGGAGAATGGGGTACAGTCTTCTGCAATTTCCAAAAATGCTGGAACAGTTTTATAAATGGGTAAGGGGTATTTTTTGGAGGAATTGTAAGATGCTTCATAGAAAAGGCCTAGATTGCTTTGAGGAGACTGTTGGTAGGAATATGCATGCTAAAGAGATTTTTTATAAGATCTTAGAAGGAAATGCAGCCTGACTTCTCCTTGCAGCTTATAGCAAAATGTTAGAAGAAAGAGATAAGCTGATAACAGAATTGTTGGGCACAAAGCTAACAGAAACTGATTTCAGAAATTCCAAGCCTCTGGAAATCAAGCCCCAAGATGACAGTGCCCCATTTGAGGAATTAACTAAACTTGGAACTTGTAATTCAGAATTGAAAATGCAGTTATCTAGGAAAGACTTGTGGAAAGTCTTACTATCTGATGGCTTGGACCCCTGCTTCCTGCATGCTAAACCAACAAGAGTTTTGCGAGAGCTGTAAGAACAAAACCACTGTCAGCCTGGACTAAAAGGGACATGGAGGGGAGAGATGGAAGGGAAAACAGCTTTAAGGGGAAAACCATGGAAGCTGAGGTCTGGAATTAAGACATCTTCTTGGGTCAAGTGAAGGACCCCATCCATGTGTACAGAGAGGCTGAGTTTACCCCATCATTTGAAGAGGGTGGATGGTCCAGCCCGCTGTTCAGGGAGAGTAGCCCCCAGGCTACAAAGAGGGTAGAGCACATTCCCCAAGGAGAGTGAGGTCAACACCCCAGAGCTCTGAGAGGGGTGGACCTGTTCCTCATAGGTCGGGGAGAGTGAGGTCGACATCCTATAGCTCTGAGAGGGGTGGGCTTGTCCCTGATAGTTGGTTGCCAACCAACTATTCTGAGAGGGTTGGGCCTGTACACTAGAGATTAGGGAGAATGTTGGTGCCTGCCCACTCTACTAAGGGGGTTGAGACTGTATCCCAGAGATCGGGGAAGTTGAGGACATCACCCCAATGTTCTTGGAAGGTGAGATCTGGAGCTCAGTTGCCACCCAGATGCTTGATGAGGGTGGAACCAAGAAAATGGCCATCGGACAAGCCTGTGGAAAGGGTGGGTTCCTATGAGTCCCCAAGGATGAGAAGAAACCATTATCTTAAGAATGACTCTCAGACTTTGAAATCTAATGAAGTATGCCCCGCAGGTTTTCAGAACTGTAGGGGACCAGAGACTCATGTTTCCCTCCAAAATTCTCATTATGGTAGTGCAAATGCTTATCCCTTGTCTGTCCCTTTGTATATTGGAAGCAAATAAATTGTTTTGTAAGTTTCACAGGTCTATAGCCAAAGTGGAATTTGTCCCAAGCAAACTGTGCTTATTTAACTGATTGTGATATGATTTTGTATATAACATTGTTACTTATTTGAGGTTTTTTTGGAATATTGTGATATCTTTTTTGGGATCCAGAGAGTGGACTGTAGAGTGAGATTATTTATGAACCTCTAAAAAGATAAGGATTATTCCTCTGGGCATAATACTCTTTGATTTTATTAAATTAAAAGGTTTTACATTTACTTGATTAAATCAAGATTAGGGCTTTGATTCAACCATGTCATTAAGGTGGTTCAGGGTTGAGTCCCTGCCTCCTTGGTGGTCTAAATAAATGGACACTCACACAGAAGATACACGGGAATAGAGAGAGCTCCACAGACATGGAAGAAGAGAGAACTTTGATCCTGGGGTCCCAGAGAGAGCTGAGCCATTCACCTGTTAGTTTGCAGCTGAAGAGAACAGAGCAGCTGAGCCCTATGCCAGCCTACAGATGAGACTGGAAAAAGCTGGAACCATGGAGCCTTAAGAGGAAAGAGGAAGGCTGAACCCTCACAGATGTTTCCCACCATCTTGCTTCAACACATGGCAACAGAGTTTGGTGAGGAAGTAACCATTAGTTGGACTCTTTAGGGCCTTGTAACTGTAAGCTTTTACCCCAAATAAATACCCTTTATAAAAGCCAATAGGTTTCTGGTATTTTGCATCAGCACGCCTTTGGTTGACTAACCCAGGTGCTTTTAAGATTTTCTCTTTATTGTCAATTCAGAGCAATTTGATTATGACATGACCTGATGTCATTTAATTCATGTTTCTTATGATTCAAGTTTAAGTGTCTTGGATCTCTAGGTTTATACTGTTCATGACTTTTAGAATATTTTTGTTCATTTCCTCAAATATTTTTATGTCCTTCCCCCTCTTTCAGGGACTCCAGTTGCATGTAGGGTAAACTTAAAATTGTCCCATAGCTCACTAAATTTTTTCTTTTTAAAATTGTTTCTTTTAGTATAGTTTCTCTTTTTATTGCCTCAAGTTCATCACTTTTTCTTTTGCAATGTCTTATCTGCCTTTAATCCCATCCAGTTTTGTTCATTTTTTTGTCTCATACATTATTGTTTTATCAACAAAATTTCAATTTGGGTTCTTTTTTTATATCTTCCATGTCTCTACTTAATTTTTTTAGCATATGGAATGCAGTTTAATGACTGTTTTAATGTCCTTGACTGTTAATTTTGATACCTGTGTCAGTTCTGATACAGTTTCAATTAATTGATTTTCCTTTTCATTATGGGACATATTTTCTTGCTTTTTTTGAAGGCCTGGCAGTTTTTCATGGATGTGAGATACTGAAAATTTTACCATTTTGGGTTTTGCCTATTTTTGTCTTTCTATAAATATTCTTGATCTTTGTTCTTGGATGCAATGAAGTTACCTGGAAATCATTTGATACTTTCAGGTCTTGCTTTTTAAGATTTATTAGGCAGGGCTACAGGAGCTTTCTGTCTAGAGATAATTATTTCCTACTACTGAGACAAAGACCTTCTGATTACTCCACACAATGCCTCATGCATCATGAGGTTTTTGTTTGGCTGATGGGAACAGGCACTTTAGTGAGTGCTGGGTATGGTTCTCACTAATTCATTCATGTGATAGTTGACTCATGCACATGTGCTGATTAGCACACACTGAAAAAACCCCAGAAGGATCTTCCACAGGCATCCCCAGTTTCTTTTCCGTGAAGCACTCTTCTCCCTAGTATTCTATTAGAAGAACTCTAGCCAACCTGGTTTTCTGGACACTCAGCTCTTTCTCCTCAACTTGAAGTTTGCCAAATTCCACCTGGTTTCCCTGCACTGTGACTTGTAAACTTTCTCAAGGTCATAAGCCAGGGCAGTTGTATGGAGCACCTCATTTATTTCCTATCTCTTTTGGATCATTGTCACCCATTTTCTGATGTTCAGTGTCTTGAAAACTGTTTTTCTCATATACTTTGTCAAAACTTTTTTGGTCATTACAGGCAGGAGAATAGATCCGCTATTTTATGTTCTGGGAGCAAAAGTATCACTAATACTTTGATCACTAATCGTTAAAAGGCAACTCTTTCTTTACCCATTTTACAAATTAAGAAACAGAAGTTAAAAGACTAAAGTAAATTTACCCTGGCCTTCCAAAGGCAGATTTCCTTTTTCACATAAGCCATCCTAATGATCTCCTACCTGGATTTTCCTCAGTGAATAGTCTATACTTAGCAATAATATAAATTTTAAACCTGAAAGACTTCAGAAATCTGTAGGACTAACCTGTTGCAGCACTTTAAGTGTTTCTGTACACAAATATCAATTTATTTACTGAAATAGAGATGCTCCTGATGCCTTACAAAACTGTTTCTCAAATATTAGTGTGCATCTGAATTGTCTGGAGGGCTTGTTAAAGGACAGAATGCTGGGGCCCACTCCCAGAATTCTAGATTTAGTGGAACTTGGGGAGAGCCTGAGACTTTGCATTTCTAACAAGCTTCAGAGGTGACACGGAGTTGCGGGTCCAGGGAACACATTTGAGAACCATTGACTTACTATCCAGGTACATTTTATTTTTTAATTTTTTAAAATTTTTATTAGAGACGTTGTAGATTTATAAAACATCATGCATAAAATACAGGATTCCCATATTCCACCCTATTATTAACACCTTGTATTGGTGTGTAGGTTTGTTACATTGATGAGAGCACATTTTTATAATTGTACTATTAACTATAGACCATAGCTAAACTTAGGGGTCAGTTTGTGTAGTGCAGATCCATTTTTGTTTGTTTTTTTTTAATTTTTATTCTCTTACCATATACACAGCCTAAAATTTCCTCTTTTAACCACATTTAATATATATTTCAGTGCTGTTAATTATGTTCACAGTGTTGTGCTACCATCACTACCATCCACTACCAAAACATTTCCATAGGTCCAGATAGGAATTTTGTACCGTTTAATCCTTAATTCCCTATCTGCTATCTCCCACCAACCCCCTGGTAATCTATATTCTAGATTCTCACTTTATGAGTTTAGTTACTCTAGTTATTTCATATCAGTGAGGTCATACAGTATTTGTCATTTTGTATTTGGCTTATTTCACTCAACATAATGTCTTCAAGGTTCATCCATGTTGTCACATGTATAAGAACTTTATTCCTTTTATGACTGAATAATATTCTATTGTTTGTATATACCACATTTTGTTTACCCATTCATCAGTTGATGGGCACTTGGGTTGCTTCTAGCTTTTGACAATTGTGAATAATGATGCTATGAATAGCCAGTCATGTAAATATCTGTTCAAGTCCCTGCTTTCAATTGTTTGGGGTATATACATAGAAGCGGGATTGCCAAGTCATATGGTAATTCTGAGAAACTGCCAAACTGTATTCCACAGTGGCTGCACCATTTTACATTTCTACCAGCAGTGAATGCTATTTCTCTGTATCCTCTCCCAACACTTGTAATTTCTGTTTTTTAAATAGCAGCCATTCTAGTGTGTGTGAAATGGTATTTCACTGTGGTTCTGATTTACATTTCCCTGATGGCTAATGATGTTGAGCATCTTTTCATGTGCTTTCTGGCAATTTGTATATCTTCCTAGGACCAATGTCTATTCAAGGCTTTTGCCCATTTTTTAAAATAGGTTGTTTGCCTTTTTGTTGTTAAGTTGAAGGATTTCTTTATATATTCTGGATATTAAACCTTTATTGCATTTATGGTTTCCAAATATTTTCTCCCATTATGTAGGTTGTCATTTTATTTTCATGATATAGTCCTTTGAGGGATAAAAGGTTTTTTTTTTTTTTTATGTTGTCCCATTTAACTATTTTTTCTTTTGTTGCTTGTGCTTTGGGTGTAGAGGCTAAGATGTCACTGAGTAAAACAAGGCCCTGAAGATGCTCTCCTATGTTTTCTTCTAGGAGTTTGATAGTTCTGGATCTTATATTTAAGTCTTTGATCCATTTTGAGTTCATCTTTGTATATATTTTTAAATCTATGCTCTGCAGCTTATATAAACCAAAGACATAGGGCAAATAGCACCCAAAACGTGCTGAGCCAGGATGGAATGCCAAAGAGAAGACTGTTCCAGAAGAGTTTTCTAAGTCTTGGTCTTACTTTGGTGAAACGAAAAAAAAAAACAGGTGGTTATTAAACTTCTGCTAGCCACTCATTGGAGGAGACACACCTGGCAATGCTGGCCATCAGTCTTCCTCGAATGCATTTACTTTTAGATTGTTCTTTATCACTTCTCAGCAAGAAACTCTATTATTTGGACAGAATCTAGATTAGGTAATACAGTCCTGAACAGTAAATTGGAACCTAAAGAGACGTAGAGGCAGAGCAAGGGCAGACTTTTGCCTTAATACCCCTAAGAAAGTTCGGACAGAATCTAGATTAGGTAATACAGTCTTGAACAGTAAATTGGAACCTAAAGAGACGTAGAGGCAGAGCAAGGGCAGACTTTTGCCTTAATACCCCTAAGAAAGTTTGGACAGAATCTAGATTAGGTAATACAGTCTTGAACAGTAAATTGGAACCTAAAGAGACGTAGAGGCAGAGCAAGGGCAGACTTTTGCCTTAATACCCCTAAGAAAGTTTGAACAGAATCTAGATTAGGTAATACAGTCTTGAACAGTAAATTGAAACCTAAAGAGATGTAGAGGCAGAGCAAGCGCAGACTTTTGTCTCAATACCCCTAAGAAAGTTCTAGGTACACTAAGTGCCTGAGTCCAGCTTTCGAAATATAAAAAGAGTGGTATCATTAGAATATTATTGTTCCTTGGAGTGGTTTAATCAACATCAAGGTCTAGGTAGTAATTATATAAACATGTTTTATGTGCTTTTTTCTCTCCAGAAATCCTGTTGGGTCCTCTTGCATAATCTGGTCAAAGTTACTCATCACTTTAATGATCCTGCTCCGGTTTTAGACAACATGGTGATAGTATATCCGATCCATGCTCAGGAAAGGACATCTTTCCCAGCTCTTTCCTGACAGGTGGAATGACTCTTGATTTGGCCTCATCTGTGCTCTGACAACACTCTCCCTGGACACAATGTTTGATAATCCTCCATGCTTGCTCAATTACCAGTGAACCAAGAGAAATCAGTCACCCCAATTCTAAAACTATTTTTCTCCTAATAGCCTTGATTTCCCAGACACACGTTGAGCAGCACAAGCAGGAAAAATGACTTCACTTGATGTTAAGCAGCAAATTAAGGTTGTACCTTCTTCATATCTGAGAGACTGTACCCCCCAGTAATTAACATTCCTCTTTGGAATATAGTAAAGTGATGTTGTAAAGTTAAGATCCCTGATGTGTTTGGATTTTCTGGTAGAATTTCAATACTAGTTACCTGAAAGAGACCTGGAATCTAGAGTAATCTACTATATAATCTCCCTTGCTGTTGGAAAGGAAAAAGGCAGAGATGTGGCTAAATTTGCAACCTCTATAACTGCCAAATTTGGAAGATTCAGTCTTGAGGAGAATTTGGTCTTGCCTTGAAAGAGAAGAGTTTTTCTCAGCCTGTCTCTGTAGAGGAATAAGGTTAATTATCTTCAGGTAAATGTCCTTGTCAATATTCTCCCCTTTCATGAACAGATGTCAGTCCAACTCCTTTCTCAATATTATTAAAATATGGAGTTTTGATTTTAACTTATTACATAGTATAGGTGCAAGAGAAGTGAAAACATGTCAAGTAAAAGACTTGTACACCAATGTTCATAGCTGTATTATTCATAATAGCCCAAAAGTGGAAACAACCCAAGGAACTGGTAAATGGAGAAACAAAATTTAGTAATTCCCCACAATGAATATTATACAGCAATAAAATTGAATGGACTTGTGATATATGCCATAACATGGAGGAACCTCAAAAAAATTTTGCTGAGTGAAGGAAGGCAGACACAAAGGAACACAGATTGTATGATTCCATTTTTATAAAATTTACAAAAAAGGCAAATCTATGGAGACAGAAAGTAGATTGGTGGTTGCCAGGTCTGGGCGTGAAAATGGGCAGCAACTGTAAATGGGCATGAAAGATCTCATTGCAGTGATAAAAATGGTCTAAAATTGGCTTATGGTGAGGGTTATACAACTCAGCAAAGTTACTAAAAATCATTGAATTGTACACTTAAAATGGGTAAATTTTATAACATGTAAACTATATTATTCCATGAAGTTAATTAAGTTTCCAACAAGTATTGTTAAGGAGAAGTATCTCAATTACAGTCACCTGGCACTTGCCATCAAGATCATGGTTCCCACAGCAGAAAGACCTGGAGGGTGGCACTTATTCCAGAGTAGATTGTGAGCAGGTCTATTTCTGTTCAATGTGTAGCTGTCAGAGTACAGTAGCACTTAGTTTAATGGGGTTACATTTTTTTTTTCTGAACCACCACCTTTCTGAACCATCATATGACCTCTATATAAACAAACTCTCCTAAACCAAACACTTACATCAATATAAGTGTAAATGCCCCCACACGGTCCCCATGGCCAAGAATGGATAATCAATATGTCAGACTGCATTTATTTAGAGTGAGGAAGATTGGAGTGACATGAAAGAAATGAATGATTATAGTATTAGAGCTTGTCTGCCTCAGGTTGTTTTGATGATACTTCAAATATTTATGGAAAGAAGGGAACCATTATTTTTTCAAATAGTCTAAATTTTAGTAGGGATATTTCTGGTAACATTCTGAGAAACATTGGTCCTATCTGGAAATCCTTTGTTCCTAAGAACCCCAAGCAAATGCACACTTTTATATTGTCCAAAATAAAATGTACAAGATAGTACAGGAATGTATGAGAATTAAACATTGAAGAATAAATGGGAAAAATGGAGTAAAGTTAACCATAAAGTATTTGACAGATACCTAAGAGACTTCTCTGAGTAGAGTGGAGAAAGGAAAATAGAGTTGGATAGTTTGGATTATGTGTGGTCTTGAATGTAGGACTGAGAAGGTCAACTATTTCCTAGATGCAACAAAAATTCAATGGATGTGTTTGAAAAGAGTTGACATCAGGTTTTACTCCATAGTCACAAAATGGATTGAGGGAGGGAGTGATGAGATAAGGAAGAAAAGTTAGGAGTGTGCAGTGATGTGGGGTTAGGCCATACAGTGGAAGAGAGTGGGAATGAAATAAAGGGCCATAACGAATGGGAATATGAGATGGAGGAGCCAAAAGGACCATCCTCCATTCCTACCATTTCCCCTACCATTAAATAAGTTGCTTTGTCCTGTGATTTTCTTTATTGAGGAAATATTAGTTCTTCAAAATTTTTCTGAAAAGTTCAAGTGTTTTTTTCATATTTTAATTTTTTTTATTAGAGAAGTTGTGGGCTTACATAACAATCATGCATAAAATACAGGATTCCAGTATACTGTACCACCCTATAATTAACACCTTCATTAGTGTGGTAAATTTGTTACAATTGGTAAAAGCATATTTTTATAACTGCATTATTTACTTTAGTCCATGATTTAAATTAGGGTTCATTGTGTTGTACAGTACATGGAATTTTTGAAAGTTTTTATTCTAATGCCACATATACAACCAAACATTTCCCCCTTTTAACCACATTCAGATATATACATTTCGGTGCTGTTAATTACATTCACAATGTTATGCTACCATCACCACCATCTGTTACAAAAACATAACCAGTTCAAGTGCTTTTAATGTACATTGGCATAGAATTCAAAGCTATGAACACGAATATAGTCGATCAATGTCAACAAGAAACCATTTCCTTTACAAAGGAATGAAACTTTAGTATTTGAAGATGAAACTAAGTCAGGGTAATCTATTTGATGTTAAACTTATGATATAATGTGTATTCTTCCTAGAGTCTTAGACTGTAAGTCATCTGATGGTCCTAAATGGGAACAGAGAAGAGATAAATGTTTCTAGACTTCAAAGAGGCTGCTGCAACTATGTTCCATTTATGTGACTGGAGTCACAGTAGCTTCAAAGGGTAGATACTTCCTTTCTTAGCTTTTTGATTTATGACAAGGGAATAATGAAGAC
The DNA here is from genome assembly GCA_029593785.1 of Cabassous unicinctus. Classification (NCBI taxonomy): domain Eukaryota; kingdom Metazoa; phylum Chordata; class Mammalia; order Cingulata; family Chlamyphoridae; genus Cabassous; species Cabassous unicinctus. The sequence goes on along the minus strand of JAQZBX010002786.1, from coordinate 53,073 downwards.
AGAAAGAGGAAGGCAATTCAAACCTTAATATAGAAAATACTTAAGATTCTTAACTTATCATAGCCACCCATTCTTGAGCCCCAGTATCAGGTAGATAGAAAACACTATTATTTTCACCTACTGGTGATTCTAAACACATTTATCGGGAAGCGGGTGTGGCTCAATCAATAGAGCTCCCGTTTACCATATGGGAGGCCCCGGGTTCGCTTCCCGGGGCCTCCTTGTGAGGGCAGGCCGGCCCGCGCGGCTTGGTGGGCTGATGCAGCAAGACCTCGCAGCAAGGGGAAGATAAGCAGACACAGAAAAAACACACAGCAAATGGACACAGCAAACACAAGCAGCAAGGGGGCAGGGGGATAAATAAATAAACAAATCTTAAAAAAAAATAAATAAACACATTTATCTCCACATTGAAATCACTTTATGTCTGAGAATGGTGATGGTTTTTTTCTAAGAACTGTTCAGATATATCCCATGAGAACTGTTTTGCCTGAGAGATAATGTCTGCCCATTGCCATCCTGTTCCTTTTGCTTGGCCTGTCCTCACCCTTTGTCCGTCTGCCCCCTTAGTTTTAGTCTTCACCTTTTCAAATGTTCCGTATCAGTCAATGTCCTGGTCAAATGCCTCTATCTTTTGCTTTTCCTAATATTTCCCTAGAACTATTGAATGCCTTGTTAGTCTGTTCAAAGAACATTAGCACCCAACATTTAAATTAGTTTGTGTAAATACCTATTTTATTCACTAAATCATGATCTCCTCACGGGCAAGAACTGTGACTTATTTACCTTACCTTCAAGATTATTAACTTTGTAACTGCAATGCCTAGCATGACACCTTTAACTATATAAAACTGGTTTTTAAAAATCATCTTATTTATTACTAATCATGTTTTTAAGTTTGTTCTCTTTGTTTTTCAATGGCTCTATAAAGTAGTTTGGTTGGAATCTATTCCAGTTCACATCAATTTTTAACCAAAATCTCCATCAAGGGACCTGTCACTCTAGAATAGTTAAAAAATAGCTCATACCTTATCTGTATGGCCCTGACTGTTAGGGTCTGCAGCTAAGATCATATTAGCAATATTTCCACATTCACATTGCAAACTCATATCTACTTTTTGGGCTTAATCACGTTCATATTTAAATCTTTTTAAGTGCTACTCTATTCCAAATGCTTCTTCCCAGATGCGCTGCATTATTAATGGAATGAAATTAAATATAGGGGTTTTAAAATGAACTTGCTTCCTAATATATTAGACTTCATTTTCCCATTTTGATACTCTATTTCTCAATATTGCAATTTTTACAAGTCCTTTTGCCCCATTTCCTTACATTTTTTGGTGTTCATAGCATCTATCCAATTAATACCTTTTATAATTTAATTGATGTTCTGTTTATCATACTTTTAATCTCTCTCATTAAGTCCCTAGATATAATTTAATACTGATCTTTCTGGCATGTCTCTGGATGACTCCTTCAAATGGATAAACTGCTATTTATCATGATCACAGGTTCTCCTTTACTTTTTGTTTTCCTAAGCAGGGCTCCAATCACATCCCAAACCACTGTCATCATTCATTTCCCAGGTATTCTGAAATAGTTTTCCAGCCAATACATTATCAAATTATTCTAATTAGGTGTTTTCTCTTTGTATACCCCAGGAGATAAGGAAATTACTAGCAGCCTTGGAGACTCCAGGTGTTTGTGTGTGGGAATGAGAAGTGATGCAGAAGAAAGAAGAAATATAATCCTACTGTAGATTAAAAACTCAAAAGCACAACTGTATAAGTTTACTCTTAACTGAAATGCTTTGTCCTGGGAACAAACTTAATAGCCGGACCAAGTAATGTGTTCAAAAAAAGTTTCTGGAATGGATTTTATATGTAACAAAGAAAATGAATAAAATTGTAGGGTGTTTTCTTTATCTCAATATTCTGGTACTCTTCATTACCAACAAAAACTGTTGTAAAGCAGAGTCAGAATTCCATAGAGATATTTTCATCTATTAGGATTTGTAATCTAAGATGGATAATCTATGAGAATCCTTTTAGAACAACCATAACTCTTCCTCTTTCCTTAACCACACCTCCATCCCTTCTTTTTCTTTCAATCTTGGGTAAAATTTTACACACTAAAATGGAATAATTCTCATTATGGTGGCAAATTGTCTGACCTGGAGCATCTTTCCTGATTCACCTTCTCTTAGGTCCAAAATAATGATAGAATAATCATGAAAGTCCCATAGTTGCAACTGTCACAATACATAAAAAGGGTCTCTGACTTGGGAAATTGTTCAAGGAAGATGTTGAGAAGTATGGAACTCTTCTCTGTAGTGTCAACTACATAGAAGCCAAATGAAAAGTAGCTAACATCTATTCTGTGCTTACTACATGACAGGCAATCTGCTATTTCATTTTCATATAGTATGTTTAATCCTCACAACAGCCTTATGAGGTAAGTTTATTATCCCTAAGCTTACGGATGAGAAAATTGGACTTTAGAGAATTTAACTAACTTGCCCAAGGTTGAATGGCAGGTGCTACAAGCATCTGGTAGGAAGAGGCCAGGGGTGCTGCTGAACATTCTACAGTGCACGAGCCAGGCCCAGCAACAAAGAATTATTCATTCCTAAGTATCAATAGTGGCAAGGTTGAGAAACCTTGCTCAAGATACTTAATTTGATACCCTAGGAAGGATGGGGAGTTGTGATAACAACAATTTCCACTAACAAAATCTTTAATCATTAACAAGAAAGAGAAGGAGAATTTCAGATTCCGTCAGCACGCACCATGTTTTCTTGGGATACTATGTTGTATACTATGAGGTCTATTTCTTGTTTTTGGATGCTTGCTATTGAATATTTGTTTCCGTCAAGCAGTTTCTCAAAGGAAAAGCTTTGAAAATAAAGCCTTTAATGCTGCTTCCTATGACAAGTTTGGCTTTCTTCAAAATGTTCTTCAAAATGCTGCAGTGTTCTCTCTAACTTGAGTGCATTATGCAGGAACTCTGTATGGCAGCCGATTTCCACTTGCATGATTTGTACCATTTGTGATGGGTGGTGGGTAGCTTTAATGCTCCTTGAGGGGAATATTTTCCCCAGCATAGTATCTGAACTTACAACCCATCTCACACGTGGGCAATGCCATCTTACTTACTATATAAGATCACTGAGCGGTCTCCCGACAGCAAGCCCTGGACAGCCCTGTTAAATCTTTCTGTGCCAGGTGCACATAGGCTGGTCTTATATGGCATGGGTAGCACCCATATGTCATGGGTTACACTCCTCATGGGGATTGTCAAAGACAAACAAATCAATATTGTCAGGCTGGAAAATTCTTTCAGAATGGCTTAGGAAAGTCCTGGGATGTGATCAAAGTAAGCACACACATTTTTATACTTTGTCTACTGGAATGGAAACTTCCTGCAAGTAGGAACTAAGGTTTTTAAAGGTTATATGCAAAGTTAATCATGGAAGAGGCACAGTGGGTGTTTAACATTAAAAATATTTCCACCAAAAATTATCAGGCATTCCTTTCTGATTATTTTTATAATACTTTGGGGCATTTAGATAAAAGAAATATGATGACAACTTGGAGGGTGTTCAGAATGAAACAAAAAATATGAGTGAATGGTTAGAGGGAAGAGGGAATCAGTTATGTGCTGGCTAAACAAGAATGAAAGAAAGAATGACCTATGTTAAATGAAAGGTGTACATATCAAACAGCAAATTGCTTAGTTATTGATAGGCTGTTAAATCAGACAGCTACCACCTCTGGAACCATATATTTTGGGATTAAGTGAGCTTTCTTTTGCCCTCTCTACAATTGAATTCTCCTGCCCCAGTTCTAATTTAATTGCTTCATAAGGAGTCATTTACTGCAGTTGGTAAGAGTTAAGACATGACCCAAGGTTTTGTGAAAATAAGTTTCTGTTCTATTCCCCAAAGACTTTAGATCATTCTAAAGCTTAATAAAAAATAAAATAAAATGACTGAAAGATTTCCAATTGCCTATACACCTTTATTCATGTTTTACTTCTATTGGTGTGCATTAAAACTATTTGAATAAGGAGAGTTATTGAGGGGGGACCTAAATAATCTTAACTCTTATTCTTAAATATTTCTTAATTCTCTTACCCACATCCCCATTCACACCTTCTAGCTCCCCTATGTTGCTTTTAATTCAGACCCCATCAATTCTCCCCTGGATCACCATGATAGCTTCTGAATTGATGTTGTTCTTGCCACAATCTCTGCCTTGCAACCCATCCTCCCCAGTGCTACTAGAGCGACACTGTTTGCCCTGTGATTCCCCCCAGTTAAAACTTGTGGCTGGTGCCTCTCTGTGTGTGGGTAAAAGTCAAGCTTCTGAGCACAGAACTGTAGGTCCTTGGCTCACTGGACCCACCCTCTGAGCACAGAACTGTAGGTCCTTGGCTCACTGGACCCAGCCTCTCACACATGCCTCATCCCCTGCTGTCCTTTCCCTTGGAAATGTACCCACCAATAGTAATGGATCTACTGTAATCTCTGAAAAATGCTGTCCACCAGTGTTAGACTTTGTGCATAATGCTTCAACTGCATTGATTGCCCTTCTCCAATCCCTGTCCACTTTGCCCAACTTTATTGCTGATCATCAAATATGTGGTCCTTATTACTAAATCCAGTAAATAATCAGTTTGCTTTATTTCCTCAACAATTTACTATCAGGATTACCAAATCAAGGTGGAAAAGAAAAACGAAACCACAATTATTAGTTTTCAATAAGTTCCCTATGATTTCCTTAATTTTTGAGCATAAAGTCCAGCATTTTTTTCCAACCACTGTGTTTTCAGCATTTCATTAAAATGAACTATTCTTTATTGTAATTATCAGGGTTGTTTTTTTTTTCACATTTAAAAATGTGATAATATAGTATTCCTTGTTATAAAAAAACAATTATTAATTCATAAATATTAATCTTATTTCCCTTTTGCAGGTACTATACCTTATCCAAGAACCCTGATCAAATGCAGAGTATGCATTCTGTCAGGTTTGTGAAAATGCCTCTGCCTCTAAAATACTAAAAAGCAGACTATTTTGCATATCCAAAATTGTGCAGCACACAATTATGTTTACCGTGTGTCCAGTTACATAACATTCATCATCCTTGATATATAATTTGTATAGTTCGAGTCACTTTAAGTACAACTCTTTGCATGATTGCACATTTAAAAATATACAAGGCATCCTTATGTAAGGCCACATACAAGTTTGGTAACTTTGGGGAAGTACGATAAAAGAAAATTCCATAAAGATGAATTTAGTAGGATAACTGGAACCACCAATAGTACATCATAATAATCAAAGCTTTAAATGCAATAATGTTTAGGAATTGAGCTGGCACCAGGGAGACTAAGATCTCAAGTCAATATTTGAAAATTAGAGCTGTTGTGTAAAATGAAGTGCTAACTTGGAGAACTGCCAGCTGATGAAAGCCCACATGCAGGAGCTGTGACTGAGAAAATATAGAGTTTCCAAATGAAGCCAAGACAGAGGTAACTGAGGAGAGTTTGTCTCCTTGTCACATCTTGTACTAACCCAGGCTCTCTGGGCTGTCTTTTTCTTGCCCTGTTTCACTTCCCGTCCATATAGATCCCATGGCCCACAGCTCCTGTTTCCCTGAGTGAACTTATTGTTTATTGTTAGCGGCTTTTTGGAATCAAGGAAGAACGGAATTGGGACAGCCTTAGATTAATTAGGTGACCAAAAAATTTAGGTGGAAATATTGGGGCACATTCTAAATTAAGCATATGGGCATTCATTAAGTATGGGCAAATTTTCTCTTCCCTCCAGTAAAAATCTTAAGCTTTTTCCTGTTAAGCACCTTTGTAAGTCTCTGTTAGAGAAACAGTGAATTGCTCCAGATCACATGTCTTCTTGGGGGAGAAGGGTGATATGAGCCCCTGATACCATTTCAGTCAGAGTCCAGTCAGGAAAATAGACCCTATGCTAGGTGATTCCATAGAGGGAATTTAATATATGCAATTAAACACAGAGGTGTTGGAAGAGTCAAAAAACCAAACAGGAGACTGCGAAGCAACCCAGAGATTAGCAAGAACAAAAAGCTGCTACGACCTCTGGGCAGAAAGGAGATGGGAATCAGGAGGGATGACCAGATCACAGAAGAGGACCACGGGGGAGGGAGAGGCACTTTTGTGACAGGACAGGAAGTCAGAGATGCCAGCTGGTGGGGATGACGGGCTGGGATGGTGAGAGAGAAATATCCAGTCTTTTCCCCTCCTTCCACTTCCACTCTCACAATGATGCTTCTCACTGGCCAAACCTGGCAGGAATCCAGTGGCAAGGAAGCCTGGGAAATGCAGTTTGTAGGGCTCAGCCCCCTAAATGCAGAGCAGAGCAGTAAAGGTAGAGAAAAGGATCTGAGAACAAAGTGACATCACCAACACAATTACACACCCAATAGAATAAATTTTCATAAAAGGGCAGGGTAACAATAACTTGATTTGTAGTTTTCTTTCTCTAAACTGACTCCCAGTATAGAAAATCTATCTCATGGTGAGACATCCTGACAGAGAACTGATTTTCATATCTACCTCCAGAATGACAATCTTTTGCCCATCATGAGTCTCTGAACTTTCATTAATATAAATCAGCCAATCAGGTAAGTTTTGACTAAAGTCTTAGATGCTGTGGGGGATGCTTAAACATAAGCTCACAGATGAAATACGAAACTATGTAAGACCTTATGAAATAAAGTGCTCAGTCTCACTGTAAAAGCTATAGGCTTAAAACAAACAACCCCCTCCAAAAAAAAAGAAATTCCCAGAAAACGGGAGAGCTAGAAGAACATAGTCAGGAAAAAATCTCATAGAGGAGTTGGTTTCTGACCATAATGTTAAAGAATATATTAATATAGTATTAATATAGGAGAAAACAAAATTATTCAACTTTCCAGGTAAAAGAAAAATGTGTGAAGGCAGGAATGAAGCTGGCCTTTTCCTGAGTCAACTAAGTAGCTGATATGATTAGAAAGGAGGATATGATACTGTGAAGAAAAGGTAACTGAACATTTAAGTGGAATTAGAGGACTAGTAGAAAGATTGAGGCATCATGTAGACTCGCAGCTGTTCTTTCATGGTTTTGCTGCCCCAACATAAAATACCAGTAACGGTAGTTGGCTGAGGCCATGATTCAAGGCCGGGGAGGTCAATGCAAGTGATTCTGAACTTATTACTCCCCTCACTGCCCACTTCACAACAGAGAATCCTAAATCTAAGGCACCTCCCTGCAAGACCAGTTGTATAATCTCCAAAATCTAATTGTCACACTCTCCTTAAAAAGTTTTGGAGAATTGATAATGGCTAATAGATGGGTAGGGAAAGTAAATACAATTAAAGAATAATGACAATGCTTTCAACTTTGTGTTTGAAAGTTTCATAATAAAGTTTGGGTGGGAATAAAAAGGCATTTCTTCCCTTTAAAGAATGTCAGAAAATTCTTCCTATGATCTACTTCCTGATGCATTTTTTTAAAAAGATACTTAGATTACATAGATATTACATAAAAAATATATAAGTGATTTCTATATGTCCCGCTCCCCACACTTGCCACAATTTCCCACGTTAATAACATCCTTCAGTAGTGTGGTACATTCATTGCAACTGATGAACACATTTTGGAGTATTTCCACCAAGCATGGATTACAGTTTACATTGTAGTTTAAACTCTCTCCCACACAATTCTGGAGGTTATAGCAAGATATATAATGGCCTGTATCTGTCGTTGCAATGTCATTCACGACAATTCCAAAGTCCCAAAAATGCCTCGGTATTGCACCTGTTTTTCCCTCTCCCTGCCCTCAGAACCTCCAGTGGCCACTGCCTCCACATCAATGATATAATTTCTTCCATTGGTAGAATCACAATAATTCTATAGTAGAATACCAGTAAGTCGACTTTAGTCCATAATTCATTCCCCAATCTTGAGGATTCTGGGATGGTGATGCCCACTCCACCTGTAATTGAGAGGGGCTTAGATCCCATATGGCAGATGGATGGGACTCTCTTGCTTGCAGTTGTAGACTCTCTGTTCCTTGGGATGGCTGTTGTCCATCATCATTTCTTTGTTAGTTGTCCTGGGTGAGTCCAATGAACTGTAGGTGTTGCAACTCCGTTGAGATTCAGGGCCCAGCTGGTACAAGGACAGCCCAAAAATTTAAGTTTCTTGGATGTACTTCTATCAATGCTAATACTAATTATAGGTTCAAAAAGAAGGGGCAGAAGAGCCATGTGTTGGGAAACCACAACTGAGTCCAACTCTGTCACACTGGGAAGCATAAATTCCAAAGTAGGGCCCACTGACAAGGCACCAAACTCCTGAGCTATCTGCCCTGACCATAATGTCTGGATGTCTCCAGAGTCCTCAGGAGCCCCACTGTTTGTGGTAGAATCTACTTTGGCAGTCAATGAGATCCTGCTGAGACGTGCATAAGTGTAACCTCTGGGATGACCTCCCGACTCACTTTGAAGTCTCTCAGCCATTTAAACTCATTTGTCTTTACCCTTTCCCCCTTTTGGTCAAGGTCTTTTTCCAGTTGTCCTGATGCATTTTAAATGTGTTCCTTCCTTCCCTTAGCTATTCTTCAGCCCTATGGTGAATTATGTTATAATTATTGAATATATTTATATATATTTATGGGGTTCTCTCTTGCCCCCAAAATTAAATAACTTCTTTAGAAAGAACAGGAGTGATTCTACTTATTTTTACTTCTTGAATGGCCAAAATGTACTTTCTACTTTTCCTTGGGTGTCTTACAAGCCTTTTTCAAATTCTTTATTTGCTACAGGCAAAGGGTTTGTCACTAATCATCAGACATATTTCATTAAAACTTACCTTACTAACAAACTTGATTGCAATTAACATGACCTTTTAACTCCTGTGGAATGCATTTCTTTTGCTATTTATTTTTTATTAACATATTATTCACTGTATGGTAATGGCAGTGCACTTGTTTGCATGTTTCCCATTAAATATTTCAATTTATCCCATGAACATGCATTTTATTTTTAGGCTAGAATTTATTCATTTTATCACAATAGAAGAGTAGGTCCAGTAAACCTAAGATGAAAATGACACATTTTATAAACAGGTAACGCTACCCATGGACAGTTTTATTGCCTAACAACTTCTAGATTTAAAGATATTATAAATAAAATATCCATTTTCTCTCAGTGACTTACCATCTGCAGTCATGTGACCTGAATTTGACACCTGACTCTTCATTCACTGATTTAAAATGCACAGTCTAATTATGAAAGCAAAATATTTGTCATTCACCTGAGAGAATGGAGACCCAATATACATTTGAGAAGTCTGATCTAACAATCAACCATGAAATATGAATACACATTTTTACACTTACAGTTCAAAATATTTGAAAGATGTGGGGAAACTTTAGACATCACTTAGTTCAATTTAACATTTAAAGGATGCTTACAAGTGCTGAGAGTCAATTAACAAAGAGACTGACTTTTTCACCTATTTATCCACAGAGCCCATCACAGGATAAAGCTGACAAGTTTACCAATTTACAAAATACTGTTCCTGGACTTTGAGCTCCAAGATATTATCCTCTTTCTCCCTACTCTACACCTCTCTGATAGAATAATGGCTCCCAAAGATGTCCATCCTAATCCTGGAACCTGTGACTTTGTTGCCTTACATGGCAAAAGGGATTTTGCAGATGTTATTAAATTAAGGATCTTGAGATGCAAGATTATCCTGGATATCCAGGTGGGCAGAACCAATTGCAAGGGTCTTTATAAGAGGCAGAATGATTAGAGTCAGAGAAGGAGATATGAGGGCAGAAACAGGGATCAGTGAGATTTGAAGTTGCTACATATGCTGTTGGCTTAAAGACAGAGGAAGGGGTCATGAGTCACAGAATTCAGAGGCCTCTAAAAGCTGGAAAAGGCAAAGAAATGGATTCTCTTTCCCAGCATCTCCTGCTAATACCTTGATTTTAGGACTTTTGACCTCCAGAACTATAAGATAATAAATTTGTATTGTTTTAAGCTACTAAGTTTGTGGTGATTTGCTATAGCAGCAACAGGAAACTAATATATCAACCACCTTGTATACAAATGACACTTATTGTATCTGACTTAGTGCTCCTGGTCACTCTCACCCCACCACCATCTGGTTTCCCTCCTCTCCTCTTCTCTGAATGGCCTTTATTGGTCACCAATACTGTCGATGGCACAAAATCTAGTGATTGCTTTTTGGTCTTCTTCTTGCTTGACCTCTCTGAAGCATTTGGCGGGAACCTTCTCCTTACTTAGGTTCTCCTCATCCTGGACTCTGGTTTGCAATGAGATTAGCACACTCAGTTTTCTTCTAGTAATGTGAGATGTGGTAGGCAACTTCTGACATGGCTCCCAATGATATCCATCTCCTGGTATTCATATCCTTAAGTAATGCCTTCTCCTTGTTTCTAATCATAGAATATGATAAAAGTGATGAGATGTCGTTTCTGAAATTTGGTGACCCAATTTCATGGAGAGGCCTGTTTATTTATCAGGGAACTGAAGGAGGTCTCCAGCCAACAGCTGGGGTGGAAGAGAGGCCATCAGTGCAACAGTCTGTGGGGAGCTGAATGCTGCCAGCAACCACAGGAGTGAGCTTGGAATCGGATCTTCCCTCAGTCGAGTCTTGAAATGAGACCATAGTCATGACTGAAACCTGGATTGCAGCCTTGTGAGAGAAACTGAAGCAGAGGCCCCAAGTAAGCCAGATCCAGATTCCTAAGTCATAGAAACTGTGAGATGAAAAATGTTGTTGTTGTAGGCCACTAAGTCTTGGAGTAATTTGTTACACAGCAATAGATACCTAATACAGTAGAGTCATTAAGATATAACTAGTTGGGATGAGATAAGAATCTTGATTTGTGTAACAAGATAGGTTTCATTAAAAACTAAACCACAAAGTCCCTTAGCAAGAAAGGCAGTATGTCCCAGACTCTTAGAGATTCAAACACAGTTTAGGGAACAGATTCAGGACTTAAATTGCACTAATTTACTAGGTCAGCTTTTGCCCTTCAGGAGGAGAAATCTGTTGGCTCCTGTCTTCACGCTCCACTATGGTAATGACTCAGTTCTGCTTTTACCCCTCCTTCTCTTGCCAGCCAATCACTTCACCTCTGTTCTCGGTCCCTTCAGCCTTTTATTTTCATGACTTTGATTATCTCATGGCCCCTGCTGCCTACGCTGTCTCTATATGTTTCTCAGCTCTTATACTTGTTGCCAACTCTCTCTGCATAACCCCAGCTTCCTGTTGAAGAGAGCCCTTCTGATGCATTCAGTCACAGCTGACTCTTCCGAGTTAGCGCTCACTCACACCAGGCCATCCCCTCAGGACCTAGGCTAGTCTGTAAATTGGTGAGCCTGGAGTGAAAGACCATGTGCCCCAGGGCATGGTCATCTACATATCTGGATGATGAAGCACCTTGATTTGCTTCCCTCAGCAGTGAAAGGTACAATGGCACAAAGCTCACCATTTCATTCCCAGTTTTACTCCAACTCCCTGGTGCTTTCCATTAAGCAATTCTTTCTCCACTTATTGGTTAACTCTTAGCTCCCCAACAGCCCACTGTTCTCAACCCTATGGTTGTCATTTCCTGAACTCTTTTCCCTAGGTGACTTCATCCAAACCCATGGATTCAGCCACTAGTTACACATTTTTTGGATTTCCAAATCTATTCTCACAGCCCAAGCTATGCATTCTATTGAACACTTTTATTCAACTGCTTGTTTGACTCATCTACCTAGACTCAGGTACCTTAGACTTAACAGACCCAAAGCTGAACTGGCCAGCTTACCCTTCACAAACATGATTCTCCTTCAGCTCTGGTATCCTACCAGTCCCTCATTGGCAATGCCTCCTTCTCACCACTCACCCTGCCACATTCAATCAGTTACCAAGGTCTGTGGCTTCCCTGTAAATATTTTCCACATTTCTTTCCACACAGCCATTCCCACTGTTGAGGTCTTAATTCAGGTCCTTCTCACTTTTCTTTTAGATGACACCAACTTTCAGTACAAGTCTCAGGACATTTGTATGTTTATTTGTTTGTTTAACTTTTTTTTTTGAAATAATTTCAAACTTACACAAAAATTGCAGAAATAATACAAAAGAATTCCAATACATCGCCTACCCATGTTTACCAACTTTTAACATTTTGCCACTTTTGTCCTTCCTTCCTTCCTTCCTTCCTTCCTTCCTTCCTTCTTTCCTTCCTTCCTTCCTTCCTGTATTTTTTCTAAACATTTGAGAGTAAGCTGCATATGTCACGCTCCTTGAACACTTAATACTTCCATGAATATTTACTAAGAAAAAGGATATTCACTTATGTAATCTCATTAAGTACAGTTGTCAAATTCAAGAAATTTAACATTGATATAAAACATACAGTCTATATTCCATTTTTCCCCCAACTGTCCCAATAATGTCCTTTTGGGCATTTTTTCCTCCATTATTAGATCTAGTGCAGGATCATGTATCGCATTTAATTGTCAATTAAATTATCAAGTGCCTCTTCAGTCTCTTAGGACATTATTTTTTAAAGTACAAAAATTATCTCATTATTTCCCTGCATAAAACCATTTAATAATACCTGACAGATTAGGGATAAATTTGAAGCATACAAAATACCTAATTTTCTGGACTCTGCCTACTTTTCTAGTCCTTCATCTCCTTACCTGAAAAACTGAGGAATATTCACTGCAAGATGTTAATAAATAGACTATGTTAAAAGTATTCTGTGGTCAAACATGACCTAGTCTTGTCCATCTTCAAAATACCCTTCCTGAAACTTGATTTAGATTTAAATTCAGGTTTGCATTACATTTATTTGCATCCCCACAGAATCCTGCAATAACACATTATCATAAGTCCTTACCTACCATATTCTACTAGAGTGATCTTTTTATTTGAGTGTTTTTCCCATTAGGAAATAAATTCCTTGAGGGCAAGATCTATTTCCTACTTAGTTTTGTTCCCCCAGAGTCTAGTGCAGTGCTGAATAATTTGTTATTAAATGCATGTATGGATATGTTGACACTGTAGGGGATAAAAACATGAGCAAGCTACAATTCTTGCCTTCAAGGAATCATATTATCTAATGAGGGAAACACATTTTTTTCATAAATAATTTTAATACAAATTTAGACATCTGCTATACAGTGACACTAACAAAGCACAAGACTTAAAGAAGATCAGGTTCCATCTTTTTGTTAAGGAAACCTGGATGAGATGAAATCAAGGCTCCCTTCGATGTCCAAATCCTGCAACACTGATGATTTGCAAGGTCATCACTTTGGGAAAATCATTCCTACATTTCCCAAACATATGAGCCTTTGCTCTCAATCTAAAGATCACCAACGAAGCAGGTTTTACAATTTCACACAATAACCTGTCCAAGTCTAGTCATTTGCTGAGAAAAGTCTCCAGTATAAGGAAGGAATTTGTGGCAGAGCTTGTCAACAGTGTGAAATGCTGTTTTGTAAGACAGTGAGTCCCCTATCACGGGAGATAGCCAAGCATAAGTTAGATAACCTGCTTTTGAGGAATATTTTAGAAAGTAGCCCTGTATCAGATAAAAAGATAACTGATTTTCTATAAGGTCAGTTCCAAATGCAAGGTTCTGATTTTGATGGCAGAAAACAGTTTTGATATAATCACTTTCTTCTTTAGCCTTAAAGCTTATACTTCTCAGGTTTCTTATCATATGGTACATAATACACATTTTCCTCTTTTTCTTCCATTAAATTTCTCAAATTTTATTGACTTTTTATTCCACCTTTAACCCCATTTATTGATTAAAGTTTAGTTCTGCTTTCAGACTGTATGTGTGTGTGAGAGAGAGACAGAGACAGAGAGAGAGAATGCACCAAATCACTATGAGGTCGAATGTCAAGAGAAATTTATTTTTATTCTTTCCAAATACTTGATCAAAAGGATTATATTTGCAGCAGATTAGGAGGGTTAACAAGAGACTTGCCTCTTGAAACCCCATTCATCTTGAAGCAGCAGTGCCCAGTCTCCTATAAATGGAACTTCATGTTATTTTTAGATGAGGCTTTTGCCAACAGGATCCAGAACATGGTGAACAATGTGCAGTCTGATTAGCGACCTTATTTAAACACGTGAATGGCTATGGGTCCTTAATGTTATTTGCAATAAGTCTGTGGCGAGCCTATTCCCTTAGTGAGGCTGCATTATTTAGTTCATAAATTCAAAAGAGAAAAAAAAAGCCTTTCAAAGAATGCAGGCTTGTTTACCAACACTGAAGAACACTGAAGTTTGAGGTGAGGGTCTATTAGAGTAGAGCTCTTGTTAAATAGAGCACCAAGGTACGTTTTCAACCCAAGGTCTCTTAAAGGGTTCTTGCTGACACTTATGTTGCAACATTTCCTAGATCCAGATCTACTCGTTGAGAAGTCAGAGCCCAAGGACCCACCATTTTAGCAGGTTACCCCTGACACACCCAGAAGAAAAGAAAAAACTCAGAATATTAGGTAGGAAGAAAACTCGTGGCTGCTACTTTTTTAGACCACTGCAGTGGAAAATATCATGTTATGAAAAACAGTCCCCCCAGGAAGGTGGTAGGACGCTTATGGGTATGTATGAGCAGGAATCTATAAGCAGAGAGCCTTGTGTGGCTATATTTCTCTGTCACAATAGAGGACAATTCTGGAAGGTTGGACTACTGCCCTGTAAAAGATGCCCTTGAGGCTAAATAAATGATCTCTTGGATTTTCATATCTGGACTTTCCCTTTCTTTAAAGCTTCTTGCTAAGAGACCATACAAAAAACAAACAAATAAACAAACAAACAAAAAGCAACAAAAAAGGAGTATCATTTTAGCAGTAAGCTTTAAAAGGCAGATATTTTTTCAAGTCATATTCCACTTCTTCCTTTTAAGCTCTTCACTTTTATTTATATGCAACCAAAGTCTCTAATGCTAGGGCTCCAATACAGCTCTTTAACTGGTACAGAAGACTAATTTATAGAACTCACCATCCAATAGGGCACGTATGGAAGGTTTGTCTTTGAATGGACAGTGTTCTTCTCCCCAGGATGAAAATCCATAATGCCCTTCAGAGAGAGAAAAGGGAAACTGTTATTTCACATCCACTGAGCTTATGGCAAATTGGGGCCCATTAAGTCCAAACGGCAAGCACTGACCCCCAGAGAGGACTATCATATATTCAGGTCCACCGGTTGTATCAGAGGACCCAGGAAGAATTAGGAGAGCATCTCTGGAGCCACCTAATGCCTGCTGGCTCTCCTACACAACCCATTGCAGGGTTGCTCAGAGGATATCCCATGACTGCCCACATCGGTATCATCTTGGGTGTTGATAGAAATACATATTGATTGGTCCATCCCAAAGCTTCTGAGTCACAATCTCTAGGGTTTGGGGACCAAGAATCTGCATACTTAACAAGTTCCTTGAGTAAATCTTATACCACGAAATTTTGGAAAGTACTATCATGGTGGCCCAATCTTCAGCCTGCTTACTTTTCCAGAATAGGGGTTTGGAATACAAATGAATGCCACGTTGATTGGAAACCAAGTTTCCTAAAAATATTTGTAGGGCTTTTTGCCCTAGACAAGAAAAATCCTAAAACTATTTCCCTAAAACTTAAAAGCATATTCTGCCTTAGATGACCTATTCTAACTGGCCTCTGCCCAAATCTGGTGATCTCCAAGTCTTAGATACCACCTTCTCACATAGCAAACATGTGGGCTGTTTTTGTCCATCATAACTCTGAATGACCATTGTAATCCCAAATGTTCTCAAACCCAACTGACTACTTAGAAGCCGAATTTCCCTTTGTGGCTCCATCATGCTCCACATAGCAATGGACCTTGTACATGTTTTAGGAACGTGGCCTGTTATCAGTGTTTAGGCCTTTGTTCAATGACTACACGACCTGCAAGTTAGGAGATAAGCTCTACTGAAACCAGGAAATAGCGGAATTACTTGCACTTTTCACATATAGGCATTAAAAAATAAGCTTGTTCCCTTGGGAATCATTTCACAGAGAAAGTAAACTTGAAGTCCTTTGAAGCAACATATCATAGGAAAAAAAAATTGCATTTCATAAGCTGGCAATCACAAGGAAAGGGAGGCTAGAGCTCGTTGAAATAACTCTTTAGATGTGTCTGTTTTTTTAAAAAAATGAAACCAGATCCCATCACGGAAATCCCAGAGAGGATCTGTTTTGCTTTGTAATTTTAGTGTGCTCCCTTGTTTTCATTCAAGTAATCAAAACACAAAGAAATGAGATGCTGCCCATTAACCCCAGGAAAACCCTGGCCTGGAGTGTGATGCCACCATTGCAGTCAAAGCATTTGATTGAGAAACGTAACTGGACAGAGCAGCGAGACCCAATGTAAAACCCATAAGAATCAGTGGCCTTCCCAATGCTCCTTCTCATGGTCGTGCCGGAGGCCTTTGTGACATGAACAGCAACTGCTGGGGGATAATTATGTGTAGTTATATAAAACGGACTAATGCCAGCCCAGCAAATTGCATAAAAGGACTGGTTGTATTCCTTGTTAAAGGTTTTGTCAAGCTGACCATGCCCTTTATTTATCTCTAACACAACATGCTTATTCTGCCCCATCCACTGTATTCACACTGCAAATTTATGAGGCTCTATTAATCTTCTGCCCTGCTGACTATCTCTGTTGCAAAGTGTCAGCAGACTTTTGTACCTTGCTAATGTACAAAGGGCTTCCTATGAGTAATATCAGCATTTTGCCTTTTAATTGCACATATAATTTTTAGGTCTTACAGCTAATAAGGGAATTGAGACCACAGTTCATCACTGTCTCGAATGGTACTCCAGGGGTGTGGGGACTGTGGAAGCTGAGAGAAGAATATAGCTGTTCTGGTTCTAAGCAATAGTTTTTCTCATTTTAATGGTACCATCCCCACCATACAGTTAGGGGGCTGTCACTTTTCCCATTATATTCCCCACTTTTCTGGAGCTTAACAACTCCATAATAAAAATGTACTCTTCTTTGAAAACTTTGTATTGGATCTTAGCTCATGAGTATTCTCATTACCCTTCCAATTCCAAAAGAAATTAGCTGTGTGATTTTCACAGTCAAAGAAACCAACATAATCTATTGACCAAATTCCTGAACTCTTCAGGTTTTCAAATGGGTGTACTTTTGTTCCTCCTTTAACAGACTTTTTAAATGCAGACTTGGTTTAAAGCACTTTCAGGAAAGAAAAAAAAGAGAAATCTTAAAATAAATGGAGGATTAGTGTTTGCAATATGGGCATTTTGCTTTTGCATTAATAGCCTTTCACAAACATTTTTACTATGCCTAAAAAATGTGCATTATTGATGAGTATTCTTCTTACTGTGCAAAAGCTATTAGGAAAGAAATGAAAGGTCTGTAGCAAGAAGTTGATGCACAGAGAGGACCTGGGTAGAGAGTGTTTTCAAGAGTGCCCACAACGGTCCTGCCGAGACAGGATGATTTCATTTGCATTCTCTTAGAGGTCCTGCCATGAATTAGTTACTGCAGCACTTATTTCGGCACCTGGAAAATAGACACTTGTAAAACTGTGATTATATGACATTGAAAATAACTTGTTCAAATTGCCATACAATGAATTTAATTGGAACGGGAAAATCAGACAGTAGGATTTGGGAAAAAGGCACTTTTAGGGAGGTGGGTGACTTGGGTTCATGTCTTGCCTGTATGTGATACTGAGCATTTTCTGGGCCTCTGCTTCTTTAACTGTGACCCAGAGAGTTGACTTGTGGGTTAATGTCCTTTTGTGGCTTTGATTCTTGATAAGTAAGAAAAAAGACAATCAGAATGGCTCTACTTGATTCAACCAGGCAGGCAAGGTCCCAGGCAAAACCCAGCACTGTGAGGCAGCCCAAGCCTCCTGCTGCCTTCTTCCCCTCGTGGCATCTATACTTCCCCCGCACTTGAGTGATAACCCGTGCTTTTCGCTAAGTGAGACCGCTTCTCCTTAGTCATGTGACTCTTAAGGTCTTCAAAACGGTCTCACTTTACTCATTCCTGGGAGTTCAGGGACTTTTAGGCTATCCCCTGGCTGAATCCCTGAGCAAAAAAAGCCAAAAAGAGAGCTCCCCGGTGGTTGTGGGTATACCACAAAAGGGGCCAAGCTGAGGAGGGAAAACAGAGGATCTCGGTGATGTATGAAGATAAATCCAATGCTGTCTGTAAAAACTGAATTCAGAGGAGGAAAACTAACTTAACTGAGGGACTCTTGTGGGCCATCCACTCTCACATGTAGTCCCCTAGTTAACTTTGGAATCCAAATATCTTCAGGTTACAGATGAGAAAGTTGGGATTGAAAAGAGCTAAGAACTTTCAGTAGGTGCAGGATTCAAATCTAGGCCTCCTGAACATATATATAATTGTCTTTTCCTTGATCATGGAGCCGAAAGGCCAAAAAGGAAGAGATTGTTCGATAGCTTCAGATTTATCCTTAAGTCATGGTTTAAAACAAATTATTCCTACAGTCACTCTCTTTGGGCACTTTCTACATTAATTATTCATTTAGACATTCATCCAAAAATATTTATTAATATCAACTTATGCTTTATGCCAATATTTATCCCACAATTCATTTGGGATGCCCCCGTGTCTTTTACGTGCAAAGAAGCTGCCATTGATGGGGCACAATGTGGTCCAGAAAGCTGACAGGGGAAGAGCAGCATTTCCCTCGGGAAAGGGCGTGACCATGGTATTAGGCTGGCACTGACAGGCAACAGCGGCTCCCGGGTGTTCTTGACCACGCCATGTGACATGCTATTTGCCATTACTATTTTTTTTTTTTACCATAGTCTGTGGTTAATTAACCTAAATTTCATTTTAAAAATAAACAATGGCTATTCCAAACCTTATGACAGCAACTATGTAAGTAAAAGAGCCTTGTTACTCAGACAAACAGAAGTTCATGTGGATAATTTTTAAAAATCAGTTTGATGAAAGTATAAGAATTTTATAGCGAGGTTGGTCCTTAGAAATTCCAGTAAAAATTAAGAATATATTTTCAAAGTCTTTTTAATCACTTAAACAATGTGCTTATCCTAGGATAATGCTTTTCGGAGGTCATCATCAGTAATACCATTCAGTAATATTGATTAAGAACTCATATAGTGACATAGCTCCATAAACTGTTTATCAACATTGAAAATAAGATAGTGCATTTTCAGAGCACATTCGCTACTGGAATCCTTGCTTTATACAAAGACAATTTTCTTGGCTCTATAATAATCAATAAAAGTCTGATCTATATAAGGGCTATAGATTCAGAATCATAGAAAAAGTGGCCACCTTCCTAGGAAAGGACTTTTGAAGAAAGAGAAATAAATTTGCATTGACTTTTACTCTCCATGATATTTAGTGGAAAACAAATAATATTGAAGTTTTGACTGTTTCGTATTTTTTCCCCTTTGTCATTGAGATCAGTGTACATTTTACAATATTTTTCAGAAAAGGCACTAATGTGGTATTCTAACCGGTGAGTGCATTGACTGATTACAAGGACTATTCCCAATGTTAATTTATATTGAGATATGCGATGGTGTTTGCATCTCAAAGAGAGTGAAAACTTGGGTCAGAAGGCCCAGGTCTGAGTTCTGACTCCACTACCACCTATTAGCTATGTAATTTAGGGTAAGTAACTTACCTTCTGCCTGCTTCAGTTCCAAAAATGGATATCAAATTGAACTACCTAATATGGTTGTTGCAAGGATGAAATGAGATTATATAAGGAAAACACATAAGACTATTCAAGGCACCCAGTGGTAAATATTATTTTTAAATTAATTCTACATTCCCCTTTCTAGTCAGGTTTGCTGCTACTTCCATGAACATCTCTGATGCCTGCAGAATAAAGAAATAATTTCTCACATATTTTTTTGATTCATTGGAAACAAATTTTATATAATAATTGGCTATTAAAAAATTTAAAACTCCTAACATGCTTTTCAAGTTTATCTTTATACAATTACCACCGCATGTGATGGCATGATGCAAACTGCAATAACTGCACAAGTCTGTGGTAGAAACCAGGGTGTATTTAAAAATCATACCTGAGAAATTTGTATCTTGCTGGAACTGATGTAAAAAGGACTTGGTTACTGGGGTGAACAGAATCTAAGATGACCCCCTAGTGATTACTGTCTTCTAGTACTCAAGCCCTTGTGTAATGCCCTCCCCAGTAATGGACTGGACTGACTGACTAGTTTCTTTGGCAGAAGTGATGAGAAGTCGCTTTGAGATTAGGTTATAAAAAGATTCTGAATTGTCTTGCTCAATTACTGTCACTTTCTCAAATGACTGGCCCTGGGGGGAAGCCAGCTGCCATGTAGTGAAGCAGCCTGGTGGAGAGGTCCACCCAGCAGAAGACCAAGACCCACTAACAACTCCATGAATGGGCTTGGAAGTGGATCCTCCCCACCAGTTAAACCTTCAAAAGGGACAGTAGCCCTGGCCATCAGCTTCCCTGAACCTCATGAGAGACCTAGAGGCAGCCAGGTAACACAGACCTGGGTTTCTGGCCCACAGAAACTGTGAGATAATAAATGTTTGTTGTTTTAAGCTGCTAAATTTAGGTATATTTTGTTACACAGCAATAGATAACTAACACCAATATTGTTGGATCAAAAGAGCATGGTTTCCAGTTTTAGCAAGAGATAAACCAGTGATTGAAAAACTATGGCTCATGGGCCAAATCTGCTCCACATCCTTGTTTCTAATAGCCTTCAAACTAAGAATTGTTTTTACATTTTCAACAGGTTATAAAAAAAAAAAAGAAAGATAATATGTAACAGAGACCATATTTGGCCAGCAAAGCATGAAATATTTACTTTTTGGACCCTTACAGAAAAGTCTGCTGGTTCCTAAGGTAAACTACACTTCCCAGAGGACAGTCAACCCTCCCAAAGTCACTGGAAAGAACTGCAGGCTGTAGAACGTGGCTGTTCAATGCTCCAGATGGTTAACACTTCAAGGAGCCCTCTTCTCCAGTCTGTGCCAAATGTTATGTGCGTTTCTCTGTACAGGCGTAAAATAATAATTACCAACTGTATCTAATTACATAAAGTTATCCAGACAGAGAATACTTAAAAAGAGAGAGCGAACAAAATACCTTACATGACTATGCATATATCAAATTTTATTTTCAAGTGTATATTTCAATTAATGTTCTTAAAAGTCTAGGAGTTAGATAGACTGAATGTATCACAAGATCTACATAACAAAACATATCAATTCTAGGTGCCAGCAATCCCCCAAAACTTAGGAAATGAGGGCAATCAGTCACCCCAACTGTAGCTGCAGAAGAAACAAAACAAACTGTAGAATAGTGCTACTCAAAGAGCAGTCCATGGGCCAGTGCTGGTATGTGGACTCTTCCTAACCAGTCTCTGCTAGGATAAGTACCAAACTGAAAGAAAGCATTTATAAACTATTAGAGCAATTGGTAAGCTATTTTTTCTGTTGACTATAATTATTAAAATTATAATAATTATAGAAATTATTATAATATACTTTATAACTTTTTTGTATTAAACTATAATTATTATAATATAAATTATATATTATAAAATTATAATTATTTAAAATTGGAACTTGCCTTTTGTATAAATTTGGATTTTTTTCTATCATTTTTCTAGTGATCATTTTTACTGCATTTTACAGAATGCTAGGCTCACAAGGGCAAGAAAATTTTAAAAATGTGGTCCTCCATCACAGATAGCTTGGGAATGCTTTAGGGAGCCAATAAAAAGCCTTCTTTATGTTGGGAATAAATAAATATTTTTATTACAAGTTCTATTTCTATTAATACCACAAATATTTCAGCCAACCAAAGCAATGAGCCAAAGTCCACAAACTGAAAGAAAATACAGACATACTGACTATTACTAAGGATCTATCATGCACTCTTAGGATGATCACATACCAGTTCCCTCGCACACACACACAAAATTAGGATGTCTGCCTTCCAGCCAATATTTAGTTTAATATTTAAACATGATATGCTAAAGACAGGCACCTTGCCCTTTATTTTGATAAACAGAAAAGCTCTAAGAATGAAAAAACTCTAAGAATGAAAAAAAAAGCCCTAAGAATGAAAACGCTTACAGTAAGTGATTGGGTGGGGCTGTTGAAAATTTGTAGCACAGTGTACAGGGAAGACAAACCCTTGCCATTGCCATGGTAGACATGGCTATCCATTAACACATCCTTACTTGCCTAGCCAACTGCAGCTGTAGGAACATTGTCATCAGCACGTTGCAGGAAGCGACGACTAATCAATCAGAATGGGCACATAAGCTAAACACTCTCTGCCATCTCTGATATAATGAGATGAGAACTTGTGTCACAAGAATGAGATGCGAACCTGGTTCTGACAGCCAGTTATTTGAACTTGGCCCACTCTGGTCACCTCCTTAGACCTCAGGATGTCATTTACAACACAAGGACTAGATCAGGACTCCGACAGTAGAATTTAGGGGAGTCTTTTAAAAATGCTAATGCATGAGCCCCAACTTTTGAAATTGTCTAGTGGTACCCTAAATACTGGTAATTTTTAAAGCTCCGCCAGTGATTTTAATGTACAGCCAGACTTGAGAAACATTGGATTAGAAGATCTCTATGTTCCTTCCAAACTCTAATATCCAAAGACTCTATGATGATTTGAAGCAAGGATTCAGTCACACAGGCTTAGATTCTATCAATTAAATTGGGTTGGTTAGGACTTGAAGACAGTTTGATCCCTTGGGTGGTTTATAGCTAGAGAGAATAAAAGGCATAGGGATGTTGAATTACAAGGCAATAATTCAATTTTAGGTACATGTGATCACAACCACTCACGCTTTACTCTTGCAGTTTTTATGACCCCTCAGAATGCCCTACGAAATTCAGTATAGCCCCATAACTCACTGTTGCCTATTATCACAATGTCATAATTTATAATAATAATTACTGTTAATAATACTATGTATTGTAATGCTCCAAGTTCTTTTATTTGAAGGTCTCAAAGCATTTTATAGATCTAAGCTCATTAATCTCCCTAAATCTGTGAAAAGTGCATATGCACATAATCACCCCATTCCATAGGTGAAGAAACTAAGTCAACTGAGTGTGTGTACACACACACTTGTGTATATATTTATTTATACATGTATACATATATGTATACACACGTACATACACACACGTATTACTTGGAATTCAATCCAGAATCTACAGGTTTTATATTTATGATGCTAAGCAGCTGGAGTTTGAATGGGGAAAAGTTAATCCTCTCCTAAAATTTCTACAAAATGCAATCATATTTTGTTCATCCATCCCATCAAATTTTTGCTGCACTCCTACTATTTTCCAGACACTGAAGATATAGATAGGAGTAACATGCTCCTCAGCTGGACTAGGAAAAGAGACACATTAGTAAAAACTCACCAAAAAAAGGTAAAAAGTGCTCTAACAGAAATACATCCATAGCACTAAGGAAGCATTGGGAAAAGGTGGGCTGACTCTAGCAGTGGAACAAGGTGCAGGGTTTACGGAGAAAATGACTTGAGAACTGGGTCTTAGCAGATTGAGGAGATGGGAAAGTCTGTTCTAAGCAAAGACATTGTGTGAAAATACAGTGGCATGATGGAGATGTATGCTATGCATGAGTGGGAATTGCAGAAGATAAAACTGGGAAAGCAGGTTGGGGACAAATTGTGAGGTTCCTTGGAAATTCTAAGGACTTTGGACTTTTTCCTATAGACAATTTGTATTCATTGGCTTATATTTATACATACTTCCTCCTTTTAATATGAAAGCCCTGCAGTAGTTTTAATGTCCTCCTCCTTAGCTGTATATATATATATTTTTTAAAAAAGATACTTAGATTACATAAATGTTACACAAAAAATATAGGGATTCCCATACGCCCTACCTCCTACACCTCCCACAATCTCCCACATAAAAATCCTTCATTAGTGTGGCACATTAATTGCAATTGATAAACACATCCTGGGGCTTTGCCATTAAGTATGGACCATAGTTCACATGGTAGACCACACTCTCTCCCACACAGTTCTGCATGTTATATGATCTTAGCAATATATTTTTAAAACTCAAGAAAATAATAGCAAAAAAGTATGACATGGATGTCTATGTTTTTTAAAGCAAGGGTCTCCAGATATTTCACTCATCACTTGCCAATTTCCTAAGTTGTGAGAGCTGAGGGGAGCCTGTTTATAACTGCAGAATTTTAGAATTGAAAAAGGTCTTCAAGGTCAACCTCAGAAACTTTAGAATCACTCTCCACTGGACAAAGACTATAGTTTTATGCCTGGTCCATATGGCATTGGGCAGCTTTTACACACCTTGTTCAATAAGATAGTAGCCTCTTAAAGTGCTCCATTAAAAAAGGGAAGGTTCATGGTCAAATAAGTCTAGGAGTCATGCTTACTAAGGGTCTGTCTCAAAGAGACACAAGGTGCGTTAGAATCCTAAAGGCTATGAAAAACCCTGCAGTCTTGCTAACATTTGTTTTAACTAGTATTTCTCAAGCTTATTTAATAATATAACCATTTAAGAATTCCAATGAATAATCCTCCTTTTTCTTTTTCATACTTGCAACATAGTATTATTGATTTTAACCTGTCCTTTGGAATTTTGACTTTTCTGACTTATTAATTGGTTTATTTCTTTTTTTTTTTTCCTATCTGAAACATCTTCTTGATTTCTAATAAGCTAGAACAGAGAGAAGATCTATCACTCCTTGCGTTCTATTCTTTAGCAGTGTTCCCAGCATAAATTCACAGTAAACACAGGGTTACCATCCCAGTTAAGAATACAAATACAGAATTCTCCCTTCAGGTATTCCCTTGATGCCCATCTTCCTTGGAAATCTTTTCCTGGCCATTCCTTTCCTCTGTGCTCACGAAGAGTTGCTCTTCTTAACTGTGGCATCCATGGTAGGCAATGAGCAAAAATGTCAACCACTCTATCACAAATACTCTCACATAGCATTCCTTCATTCCCATTTTAAACAATGCTGAATGAGCCATTTTGCATGAGAGTCAATTTAGGAAATATAAAAATATTTTCAAGCCGAGTTTTTCTTATAATTCAAAATAAAATTAGTTTTATTGAATCCCATGGAAACGTTTCTAAATGTTGTCATAATTAAGAATGCTGCTTTATTATGAAGAAGAATGTTAATGAACAAATGGCGCTGCTTTTAAAGCCACAAAAATGTTACCAACTACCATTTATCCAATAAAAGCCTAATATCCAGCATATATATATAAAGAAATCCTACATCTCAAAAATAAAAAGACAAACAACCCATTTTAAAAATGGGCAAGAGATTTGAATAGACACTTTCCAAAGAAGAAATACAAATGGCTAAAAAGCACAAGAAAAGATGCTCAATATCACTAGCTATTAGGTAAATGCAAATCAAAACTACAATGAGATATCATCTTCCACCTATTAGACTGGCAGCTATTTAAACAACAGAGAAGCACAAGTTTTGGAGAGGATGTGGAGGAAAGAGAATATTCATTCACTGTTGGTGGGAATGTAGAATGGTCCAGCCATTATGGAAGACAGTTTGGTCATTCCTCAGGAAGCAAACTATAGAACTGCCATATGATCTAGCAATGTCACTGTTGATTATATACCCAGAAGAACTGAAAGCAGGGACACAAACAGGTGTATGCACACCAATGTTCATAGTGGCATTATTCACTATTGCCAAAAGTTAGAAGCAACCCAAGTGTCCACCAACAGATGAATGTATAAGCAAATTGTGGTATAAACATACAATGGTATAAACATACATTCTAAAGTATTAACACACGGGACAACATGGATGAATCTTGAAGACCTTAAGTTGAGTGAAATAAGCCAGGCACTGAAGAACAAATATTACATGACCTCACTGATAAGACTTAAGCAAATTGAGCAGACTCACAGAGCTAGAGTCTGGAAGACAGGGTACAAGGAGACAGAAAGGGAGTAGAGTGTGGGTGAGCAGATGCTCTATATGGGCAAAATGCACAATAAGGTAGAAAAGGGGTGATGTTTTTGCAGGGATGTGAGGGGGCCAGCAGTGCTAGAAGGTGAGGGGGAGTAGAGTATGGTGATTGGGTTGGGCTACCCATGGAACTGGGGGAAAGGCTGGAGGAAAGAACAAGTAAACTCTGGGGATTTTTAAGTCTGTGGTTAAAACTACAATGTAAATATGGCAGAGGAGGGTTACTGGTGCAGGCCATTGGGGATGGGGAGATATGTGAGATAAGGTGCACCTGGGGCATGTGTCTATGGAATATGAAAATGTTCATCCTGTCATAGTATATTATCTCAGGTGGTGGAGACCCACACAATAAACAAGAAAATATTAAACTCCCATCCTGGAGAGAACTGCTGTGCTCTCATTTAGAGGGGCAAGACTCTCTCAAGAACATAAGCAGGGCCTATTAAAAGAAAACAGACCAATATGTCAAGCCCTTAATATTAATGCATGTAACTATGAACCTTATTCCTCAAAAGTTGAAACTTAGTGGTTACCATAAGTTCCAAGGCAGGGGGGGAGGGGGGAGGAAAGAATAGAATAGATGGAACATAGGGCATATTTAGGGCATTGGAATTGTTCTGCATAATCTGGCAATGTCAGATACAGGCCATTATAAATTTTGTCAAAACCTATAAAAATGTTCAGTGCAAAATGTAATCCATAATGTAAACCATTGACCATGGTTAGTAGCAATGCTTCAATATTTGTTCATCAGTTGTTACTAATGTACCATACTCATGTAAAATGTTATTAATAGAGGAAAATGTGAGAAGGGGAGAAGGTGGAATATAGAGGAACCCCCTATATTTTCTATGTGACTTTTCTGTAACCTAAAACTTCTTTGAAAATAAAGCGGGGAAAAAATAAGACACTGGGGGAACATACAGAAGATATTGTCACCATACATAAAAGATAAAATATCTTACAGTGATTGCATTACTCAGGGTTCTCAAGGGAAACAGAACCAACAGGAGATGTCTGTAAACAGTATGAGATTTTATAAAATTCTCTCATACGACTGTGGGGATGCACAAGTCCAAATTCCGCAGGGTAGGCTGCAAACCAGAGGCTCCGAGGAAGGTCCTTGATGAGTTCCCAGGAGACGTTGGCTGTCCAAAGTGGAGCTGGTAATTGTCTCTCTGAATGCTGAAATCACTTCCCCTTTTAAGGCCTTCAACTGATTGGATAAGACACCACTCATTGCTGAAGGCAGTCTCCTTGTTTGATTTTAGATGTAATCAGCCATCTGTGCAGTAAACTCAGTGACGATTAAAGTCCATGAAGTGTCCTTGTATTACAATTAGCCCAGTGCTTGCTTGACCAAACAACTGGACACCATTACATGGCCGAGTTGAAACATTAGCCTAACCATCACAGTGATGAAAGACACAATGGAAAAAAAATATTTTAAATTTTTTTGTATTTTATTTATTTTTAAATTTTATTTTAGTTTTCATTATTTTTATTTATTTATTTGGCTTTAGTTTTGGATTGCTGAAGGGTCACAACTGTGGCAGGGGAGGATCACTGGTTCAGGGTGTCAGTGACGGGGGAATGTGTGGGGAGAGTTGCACCTGGGGAAGGCCTTTTCAAGTGGTCATGGGGTGCTGTCTTGGTGGTTGGGGACCCACACAATAAGCAAAAGAATATAGAATTCCCATCCTGGGAAGTCCTGCTACATTCTCTAATAGAGCAGCAAGAATCCCTATAGTACATGGGCAGTGCCCAGCGAAGGATGACAGACCAATATGCCAGGCCCTTGACATTGATACCTGTACCTATGAATCTTATTCTTGTGAAAGTGAAACCTAGCCTAGTAGTATATATTGCCGAAAAGTTGCCTCTTGAAAGCCTCCTTGTTGCTCAAATGTGGCCTTTCTCTAAGCCAAACTATAAATTCATTACCTTCCCCGCCCCTTCCCACCCACAGCGTGGGACATGATTCCCAGGGATGAGGCTCTCTGGCACTGAGGGATTATTACCAAGCACCAACTAGCAATGCATTTGGAAAAATACCTTGACCAAAAGGAGGAAATGATAAATACAAATGAGTTTTTATGGCTAGGAGGTTTCAAAGTGAGTCGGGAGTTTATTCCAGAGGTTACGCTTATGCACATTTCAGCAGGATCTCATTAACTGTCAAAGTAAATATTGCCTCAAATAGCAGGGCTCCTAAGGGCTCTGGAGACATCCGGACACCATAGGAAGGGCAGACAAGCTCAGGAATTTGGCACCGTGTCAGTGGGCCATACCTTGGAATATATGTTCCCCAATGTAACAGAGTTAGACTTATTTATAAATTCCTTACACATGGCCCCTCTGCCCCTTTTATTTGAACCTCTAATTAGCACTATATTCATTAAATATATGTCCCAGAGACTGAAATCTTCTGTCTGTTCATATTCCAGTTGAGCCCTGAATCTCAGCGGAGTTGCAACACCTACTCTCCAGTTCATTAGACTCGCTTAGGACTACTAACAAAAGGATATGATGGACAATGCCCATCCCCAAAAACAGAGTATCTGCAACTGCAAGCAAGACAGTTCCATCCATCTGCCCCATGGGATCTAAGTCCCTCTCAATTAGTAGCAGAATAGGCATCACCATCCCCAAATCCTCAAGATTGAGGAATGAACAAACATAAGATGGGAATGCACCTATGGACTAAAGTAGGCTTATTATTCTAGCAGCAGAGGAACTTGTAACACTGATATAAAGGCAGTGGTTACCAAAGGTTCTGAGGGGAGGGAGAGGGAAGAATAGGTGTAACATGGGGCATTTGGGGGACTTTGGAATTGTTCTGAATGACATTGCAATGACAGATTCAGACCATTAAACATTTTGTCAAAACCTATAAAAATATGTGACGCAAAGAGTAAACTATAATGTAAACTATTGACCATGGTTAATAGCAATGCTTCAATGTTTGTTCATCAATTGTAACAAATATACCACACTAATGAAAGATGTTGTTAATGTGGGAAAGTGTGGGAGGGGAATGGGTAGGGTATATGTGAATCCTCTTATATTTTCAGTGTATATTTATGTAATCTAAAGCTTCTTTTAAAATAATAAAAAAATAAAAATAAAAAATGTTACCAACTGGCCCTATTTGAGATGTAGCAACTCCTGGCACATCTCTACTTGTTCATGTCTTATATTTATAAAGTTCCTTATGTCCCAGAAAGTGGGTCCACAGATACTTTCTGAATTCAAACAGGAAGAAACTTTGTGAGCCATGTATTATCCTTACACCCACTTTACAGTTAGGGAAATCACATCTCAAAAATGTGCACCCTAATTATCCAAGCTCTCTCAGCTGAGTTTGGAGTAGAATGAGTTGTAGCATTTACCACCACATTTACTGAGAATCCCAGATGAAACAGGTCCCTTTCTAGGCCCCAGATACAGAGATGAGAAAGATAGAATCCCAAACCTGTCTCTCCACACATGATGGTTAATTTCATGAGTCCAGTTGTTTGGTCAAACAAGCACTGGCCTGATTGTTACTATGAGGGTATTTCATAGATGGATTTGTATCTATAGCCAGTTGACTGCATCTACCTCAGATTACATCTACAATCAACAAAGGAGATTGCCCTAAGCAATGAGGGGAGTCTTCAGCCAACCAATTACAGGTCTTAAAGCAAAGCTGAGGATTTCAGAAGTCAGAAAGGAGAATTTCTGCCTCTTCTTCAGCCAGCTGGCTTCTAGAGAATACAACTTCACCTTCCTTGGACTTTCCAGCTTGTGGCCTGCCCTACAGAATTCAGACTTCCCAATCTCCATGGGCATGTGAGCCGATTCCTTTTATATATATATCCTGTAGGTTCAGTTTCTCTGGAGAACCCTGACTAATACACCATGGTTGTAGTATCTCCCTCATATTTGGGCCAGGAAAGCCAGGTGTGCTACCTGAGCAGCACTAGTGTCCCCAAAGGCCTGGCTGCTCTGTGCTCATCCAAGGGCACCCAGGAGGCTGCTGGTGCTTAAAGAATCCGGTCTGCCTTCAGTTTGGGTCTGGGCATCAGGGTGGTTCTTTTCGCCATACCTGACCCCTACACTCGCTACCATGGGCCTGGGAACAAGAAATTCTAAAGAACTTTCCACAGAGTCTAAAGTGTTCCCTGGGAGCAGAATCACCTGGAGAGCTTATTAAATCACAGTTTGCCAGTCCCCAACCCCAAAGTTTCTGATTCAGTGGGTCTGGGGTGGGAATAGAGAGTTTGCATTTTTTACTAGTTCCTAGGCGATGGATCCCACTTTGTGAGTACTGCTCAAGAATCTCCCTTTCCCTCTCCAGTAAATTCCTCTCCCTCCATTCATTTTCTTTTACAAGAGTTGAAATTTTACTTCTGAAAATTTACTTTTTAACCTCCTAGGGGCTACGTATTTCTTCTGCTCATTATTCTTACATCACTCAGTTACAGAGTTAGAGAAAAGTATCTTGCCTACAAGGGTGCCAAGCAAGAGCAATTATTAATGTCAATTCTGCTTTTATATAATGTTTTAACCTAATTGAGCAATTAGGTATATTTATTTTCTGATTTATGAAAGGAGGTGATAGGTCCAACCCAGTAACGTATCCAAACATAAAATTATACCCCATATTTAAAAGAAGCTGATAATTTTTACTTTAAAAGTAGTGATATAAATATAAAAACTCTAAATAAGGTATTTTCTTATCGTGGAACTGACTAGTTACTGGGGTAAAGATACTAGTCTAAAAATAGACAGCAAGAAAAGGCAGAATCAGATATGGAATTCAAGCCTATTCATTCGCATTCCAGATTTCCCCCAGGTACACTATTCCACAACAATAACAATAGCAGATAAATACTCAAATGGGGTTTGCAAAGTCTAATATAGAACCCTGACAAGAAATAAAGTGATCCATCCACTCCTCTATGTAGCTATTTCAATGGTTCCATTAGTAACAGAATTTCTCTTCTGGATGCATAATTGATAACAAAATAAAAATATAAAAGATCTTTAATCTAAGTAAGTACAATACATATTACAGTGTAGCAATCATTCCTGCAAAACTCAGGGGTGTGATTTCATTATGCCAAGTTTCAAATTCCCTTAAAGCTCATCGACGAGGCTTTCAACTAAGCTCAGTCTGATATATTCATGTTTGCATTTGGGGGGTTAACTCCTTCTTTTGTAAGTGAGGGGGTTTTCTTTATTTCCTAAAAAGTAATCCTATTGAGGTAAGTAGCTCAATTCCCTTAAAATAAATAATTTAAAACTATATGGGAACTCTGTTTTTTCTGCATGAGTTTTCTGTAAATATACAACTTCTTTAATGAAAAAAAAAAACAAAACTCCAAGAATGACAAGATAAGAAAAGATTTGTGCTGATGGTGAGAACGAGGCATATCAAGAAGCCATTTGGAAGGTAAACGAGGAAACTGAGGAAATAACTTCATGACAAATTGGTTTGCCCTCTTCCAAAAAATGGGAGCTTAAACAGTTTAGATTTGCAGATAGTTTACATTTGACAAAAGCCTGCATGAATATTAATGACTTTTTACAGGGCAGGAAATGTAATTGTTTAATCAAGTTTTATGAGCATTAAGTATCTACTGTATACTTGACAATATCTTAGTCATTGGGAATGCAAAGATGAGGGGAACCTTGTGTCTATCTTTAAGTGATTGATAAAAATCCTATTGTGATCATTTAAAATGAAATGGCTTCAGTTTCATGCTTAGAATTACGTTGCCCAAAATTCAGCATGGATCACATTAAACAAATTAAAATATAATACAGGCTGGTTTAATTCAAGTTAACATTGATGGAACAAACATGTATTGGGCACTGAGAAGGGAGTAAGGGACTGGGCAAGGAACACATGATAAGGAAGACATAGTGCCTGTCCTCAGATTGTGATCCAGCTTCTCATAAGAATGGCAGAAGGAAAAAGAATGATATAGTGTGTGACAAACATTCTCTCAAGGGAAGAAGTTTGTAATTTCTAACCATATTTCATAAGTAAAAAGATTCTATGTCTTTCTAGTATCTGAGTTTGGGATCTGAGTTGGTAGAACTACCATGTGCTTCGGCATGGGGGAGGTAGAATAACCGCAGGTATATCTTATTAACATGTCACCTCCATCTGTCTGCAATTTGTTCCCCATTTGGGGGCATTAATGTTGACTCATGTGGGAAGTACATGTTAACCAAACAGCTTTGAAATTAGGAAAAGAGATGAGATTGCTCAGATCATGTGAGACAAAAATAAGATCTGGAATCAAAATAACCGACCAGTTCCTCTTTGTTGCTGCTCTACCAGAGTCTGACCTTAAATTGTGACAGTTCTTCAAGATTCTTGAAGGCAGGGACATTGTTTCATCATTCGAGACCCAGAGACCAGCACAGGATCTAATTCATGCGTTACTCCTAACAGATGTTTGGCAAACATAGAAGCCTGGAGAACATCAACAAGTATAGGATTGCGGTGGAATGGGGAGCAGGGAAAAAGGCCAAGGAAGCACACTGTTAGATTTTTTCATACTATGCTCCAGACATCTCTGTCTCGCATTATTCTATATAGTAGCTAAACAACCAATAAATATTGAAGTAAGAAAAGATAAGAAAGGAGATAAAGGTCATTAGGTAATTAAAAAAAATACATAGGAAGAAAAGACTGGAAGGGGATGTGCCAAAAGTTTTCTATACAGTGGGATTATGGATGATGTTTTTCATATTTTAAATATTTTTCTATAATTCTCAAATTTTCTAAAATTAGCCTGTTTTAGATTTACAATAACTTGCCAGTTGCAAAATTGACACTATATGTTCCTCTTTCTCTTGGCTGCTAGAGTAGGTTAAAGTCAAATTTGTGGACGCTACGGCAATTACATAAGTTATCTGTTTGGTTGAGTGGTTATAAAAGGTTATGTCAGTAATATGAATGAAATGGAAATGTGTTGAGTATATGTTGTCTCTCTGAAAAAAATTAGTACCAATTCACCATGTTTTTATTTACAATTACTATGATCTCAGTGAAACCAGAAGTAAACAATTTCATATTTCTTTCCCGCAATATAGAGTTAGCCTTTTCCCCTTTTGCAAAGGTTTTTATAAAATAAAATTTTAATTTGAAATACAAAATGAATACTTTTGCAAGTAAAACCACAAAAACTCCTGGGGCTCATATTTCCTTAATGTTGGAAATATTTATTTAAAGTTATAGTTCCTGTGTTTATATTTAATGAATGGTTTTGTCTCCAGAGTTTCTGTTTCTTCTTGTATACTATCCAGAAACACTTCACACAGTATCATAATCAAATCTATTTTTAAATGCTTAGATCATATTAGTAATAATTTGTGTTTCATGTACATTTTTTTATATAATGCTTCACCTCTGGAATTAATTTTGAAATGCCTGTTCCAAAATCTTTATTAAGGCTTTTAGTTAACTAAATTAGTAAGCTGACACCTGATAAAATCACAATGATTTTCAATATTATTCAAAGCAAATGCTTTTATTTGAAGGATCCACAATTTTAGTTTGTGGTTCCACAAATTAGGGAATTATTTTTGTCAGCACATTTATAAGTCATAGATAGGTGATATTGGGCACTGTGGGGAACACAAAATTAATATGGAATGAATATTACTTTCAAGAAGCTTGAAGTCTAATTGAGAAAAACAAGACATGAAAACACGTGTTTAAAACACAGAGAAAGTGATACAGACTACAAGTAAAGCACAGTAAAGTGCCGTGGAAATAAGAGAAGGAAATTAGAGAGTAAGTGACATAAGAGCTGGATGGAATTCGATGAGTCAAATGCAAAGATGTGGAGATGGGTACAACAAGCATAACATACAGCTTTGAGCTCTTATCTATCATATTAAATTGTAACTATAGGTTTACATGACTGCCCCCACTTCTTTAGACAATGAAATCTGAAAGCTAGAACCATGTCTTATCCACTTTGTGTATCTCAGCACCAAAGATAGTGACTAGAACATGGCAGTCAACAATTTTTTTGTTGAACATTAAATGATTAGAATGCAAAAAAAAAAACTACCCAATAATGGTAAATCTTGGAAGATTTGGGGAGGGACAAGGGCAGTATAGAAAGCAGTGATCTGTTCAGTTTGCTGGAGCAATAGCTTATGAAAAGCAGTTGTGAGGGACCAAATGAGGAACGTCTTGGAAACAGCTATTAGAAGGCTTTGAATGTCAGTTTCAGACTTTATTCTATATGTAAATAAGGAACTGGTGAATGCTTTTGAATAGAGAAGGACATCAGAGCTGTGAAAAGGCCTAGCAGGAGAAGGATGTGAGGAAGCCATTACCACCCAGTCAGAGATAACGCAACAATGTAGAGGCATCAGGGAGGGAAGATCAGATGGAGAGATCTGGTATGTGTAGAACCAACAGGATTTGGCAACCGAGTGGATTTAGGACTATAGAAAGAAGAGGAATGTGTGGGGACTGAAGTGCTCTACCTCCACGGCTGAGGGAGAATGGTTATATGCCGAAGTGGAAGAGGTGTAAGTATGTAAGAGGACTGGGGCATCCATTTTGATTGTACTGGGTATAACATTCCCCACAGTTAGCAAATGGGCCAACCAGTGCCCACATTAATATCTTCTTCCTCCAAATGAGTGCTATTTCCAAGACATAACAGTCTCCTTATTCCGAAATACACGAGTGAGTGGCTCTAGTTTGAAATTTCCTCTTGAAATAAATTTCACCTGCAATTTGCAACAAGTAATGCACATTGCCAAATACAGCCAGTAATGAGCTTGACAATGCTCAGTTTGAATAATCACTCCCACCTGAACCCTACTACATCTCTCAAGTGGCAAATGTATTTTTTTGTTTTTATTTTAATCTGAATTAAGTAAAACACTCTCAACTCTTCACTGGTCAATAGGCTGTATGATCCCTGGGTAGAGTCTGCATTTTGCCCACCATTGTGGCTGGCACATAGAAGCACTCAGATTTTTTTTTTCCTGAATGAATAAGCGTTACTCTTTTCCGTGCCTAGGTGGTAGGAAACCTCTAAACCAGGGGCTCTTAACCTTTTTTGTTCCATGGACCCCTTTGCCAGTCAAGTGAAAACCATGGACCCCTTACTAAGTCCATGCTATACTGTGTATCATTTAATAAATATATCACACCCGCACCAACACATCCCCACAAGAATAATGGCTTTTTTGCATTTAAATTCAAGCTCATTGATCCCTTGTTTAGAACCGCGGCTCTAAGCCTTCATCTGAGTAGAGGTGCTCTTAAACATGGCTCGCCTTCCAAGACCCAAATAACACCAATCTAGGGAATATGAGGATGTGTGATTTTTTCAAACACATTATATTCATTCTTAGGTCCTTTTCTCAGAAACGCTTCTTGTAATCAACTAGTAGCACTGAATAAGCAATGCAGAAATGGTTTTATGTAACTCACTAACAAATGTAGAATAGTAGTTTCATTTTACAGAACTACTTTGGCCCATTTAGACAAAAACATTGAGTACTTGTAAATCACTCAAATAAAGAAAAATATTAAGCAATACAGCAGAGCAAATGAAAATGTTTTACTTTTATTACCGTGTGTCAAAGAAGAAGTGGGGTTCGCTATAAACAATTTTATCCCATATTGGGAAACACAACTTACACTTCTTTACAGTTTAATGGGTTAATTTTACTCTATTTGGTTTTCATTTATAAGGGGCTATGATTGACCCTGTAATAATGCTATGTCACAATGATCATCTACTGTATGTCACGTAATTACTTCAGTCCCACTGACAAGACCTGGTGATTAATTTTCATTCTAGTGGCTTGACTTCTGCTCATCTCACCTTCTTCTTCAGACACACCATAATGATCAAAACATGCCAACCTTTGCTTTCTTCCCATTAGTCAGAGACCAGTTAACACGATCAGGCAACCACCAAAAAAAGCTTACTGAAATTGAACAGAACGTGAAATGTATGTGACTGCAGAAATTTACTAAGAGGACTTTTGTAGATCATTTTTGCAAGGACAGATCAGGGAGAAGGCATAATTCACAATGATTGCTAAGAATCTCAAACCTGATTGTTGCCATAGCCTGTCTACTCTGCCATTTGTGAACGTTTATAGGGGCTCAGTCCCTACGAGTGGTATTCTTAAGGCAGATCAGTGGTGCAACCCTGTGCTGGGAACTAACAGGCCATTACTGGCTTGTTGTCTATTCATTTCAGATTGTTTCTATGGAGGATTTATAGAAATAATACCAAGGTGGCACCAAGGTGGCTATCAATGCTGTTTACAGACAATTTAGAGGAATAAACCTGCCGTTATGCCCGGGATGGCTTCCCTTAGGGTCCTGGGGCGTACTGTTCTAATCCTATTGTGACGTGATTGTTTCACCATAAAGTGCTCCACAGAGGCCTGTAATTGGCGTACAGGTTCAAATTAGATTGCTGTGTGTTTAGGAAAGCAGGGGTCATTTCACATCAGCACCTCTCATTAAGAAGCAGGCAACGAAGTTCTCCCATTACAGGAAATCTAATGTATATATTATTTTTTTTTATTATAAAGACAATATCCAGAGTATAGACCCAACAACACACACACACACATATCACCCATCTTGTCTTTCATCACCATGCAGAGCAGGATAATGTGAAAATGCAAAACACATTTCTGAGAATGGCAATTAAATATTTACTAGCGATGTATTGTTGAACACTAGCTTGAGGAGCAAAAAGGGGAGTAAGGAGGGAAAATTATGGATGAAAAAGCCCTGCAATTAGTTCTGCTCTCTTCTATAATGTCATAATATGATGGTGGCCTTTCTTTGGAAGCCAAGAAGTCACAGTGTACCTGTGTTTTCAACTCTAATGATGGCTGATCTCAAGTGAGGTTTCAGAATATTGCATCTTCTTCTTGAACTCCCTGGCTTTTTTGCAAAATCACCAACCTAAGAGTCTTCAAACTACCGACAGCAAGGCACTTTCATTAAAGGATTATCTGCACATGGTGTAAGGCTATTCTCTCGAAAGTTCAAATCTAGGACAAACAATATTCTGATAAAAAGAATGATAAAATTTCCCAATCGGTTGCCAGAAGTGAATAAACATTTTTTAGATCTTTGCCTCCTGAGACCCATGGAAGAAGAGAAAGAAAAAAAAACAATACTGAAAGAAGGTTGAAATGAGGAGAAAATTATATAAACCAAAAAGGAATGTAATGTTAGAAAATAAGGAAATGAAATAGTTTAAAAATGAAGGGAGGAAGAACATGAGGGACAGTGAGATAATCAATGAGCAAAATGTACAATGTAAATCTATTTAAAAAGGAAGTAAGGGGAGAGGCAATAAGAGGGAGGTTGGAGGGGCATAGAGAAAGAAAAGATACTTCCCACTTCCTAAAAGGAAATTGATTTGCTTTTAGATGGGTCAATGGTGCGGAAGAGCACGGAGTGACCAGAAGCAGAGCCTTGTGCTAAGGAAGGGGCAGCTAGTGCACACACACATAAACACAAACTCAGCTCATAAGCCATAGAAATGATTCTCAGAACTACCAGGGCAAGGTCCCATAGCTAGGGCTTTGACTCTCAGTTGGTACCTCCTTCAGCAGTACTTTCCCAAACTTCTAAATTCACCAAAGTGCCTTGACAAGACCAGCTTAAGATAAACCCTGGGGCTGCAGATGCTTTGCTGTGGAGTCTCTGCTACTTTCTTCTCATGTGCATCAAATAGACATAATTGCCCCTTGGCAAATGCTTCTGGGTTACTGTTTTCAGGGACCTAGGAGGTTCAAAGCCTGCTGGGATAAAAGAGATTCCCAGAGGTTAAGAAGCATTACCTAACACCAGCATTCAGAGAGGTCATGTTAGGTCTTGCCCACAATGGCTCCAGCCACCAACCAACCAAAGGGTTATCTTCATAGATGCGCAGTTTTAATGGTTTCAATAGGCCTTCTGGTGGCAATGCATTCTTTCCCAACACATGAGCACAAGAGATGAGCCATGCCTGCCATGTCCCACAGGAATAGAGACATACCCAGGTGATGTAATCTTGTGGGGCAGAGGGACCTCCAGGATTCCTATATGGCTATTTCT
Organism: Cabassous unicinctus; assembly: GCA_029593785.1. Lineage (NCBI taxonomy): Eukaryota > Metazoa > Chordata > Mammalia > Cingulata > Chlamyphoridae > Cabassous > Cabassous unicinctus. Next base: position 14,847 of record JAQZBX010002786.1, on the reverse strand, counting down.
ATATATTCTGAATTCTTGGGAACCAGCCTCCCTCCTCCAGTGCCAGTCACTTTCTTGCTAATATACTCTCCATAATGATTTCATGGAAGGACTTAGAAGACATGCTTCTTTGCTTGGCAGTGGTCTTAGTGGCAATTACCAATGAAGGGTCTGTATCCTAGATATCCCAGAGATGTAGGATGTCGTAAGTCACGTCCTTTCTGTCTTTTGTCCCTGAGAGACATGGTAGTTTGAGGAAAAAAAGGAGTAAGTAAAATGTGTGACCTTGATTCTATCTTTTAACCTCATCACTGAGAAAATAAGGAGGAGAGGTGTACTAGAAATCTCTAGATGCTGTCTCTGATGATTATATTATGGGTGCTTTGAGGGGTTTTTCTTCCTTAAATCCTCCATGCTCCACAGGCTTGGATCCATTCCCAAAGTACATCTTTATCAGCACTGTCTGGCTTCATCAACAGTTTTCTCCAAGGTGAATGCTTTATAGTAAGTGCTCATATAGCTCTCTTTGAGTCTCTTTTACAAGTAAAGAGAATGAACACTCTATACCCTATATGGATCCCTAGCACATCAGTGGTTTGAGCAGATTCCTTTCACCACCAGAAAGCTCTGTTACGTCATATAACTATTAGGTTGTGCAGAGCTCCGTCTGATGATAAATGATAGGTCACAGAAAGTTCACGCCCAATAACAGAAGTAGCACATCAGTATTACCAGGCGTGCTGATAGGAAAGGCTGCCGTAGCCATCAATAAGCATGTTTGGTCCTGATAATTATTATTAGCTTAGTTAGAGTTGTTGCCTTCCTCTCTCGTTCTGCTGCATTAGTAAAGAGCAAGTAATAGCAATGAGGGGTCAGATGTGCAAACCAAATGATACTCTTGCCCAGACACATAACGCGGTTTCTAATGAGTTCATGAATGCTTTGCTCCGTGCGTCTGTGTGTTTCCGGGTAAGTGCTTAATGCAGAAAAAATTACACTTGCTGGGTGGTACGGGAGTCGCCGACTACAACATTTTCTTTTCTTTTGACTAAGTCATACACCTACCATAAGCTTTCTTTGAAACCCTGCGATGTAAAAGGGGCTCGCCAAAGAATTCCCCTTCTGGCTGCACTTTGAATCTTCTTAAAATCTAATTCAAAGTAATGTCATTCTTTTGTACACACAAGTCTATAAACTCATTCTCCAGATAGAAGTTTTGAAACAAAACATGGGGACTTCTGAGACATGAAGGGCTCCTTAGTAATTAAGATAAAATAAGGATTCCCACACTGGCTCTCTATTACAGATCTGTGAAACAGCTCGATACTTCACTTCACTAGGCTGAAGCCCATTCGGGCCATCGAGTTGAAAACTGCTGTATTATTATTCTTTGATGTCTACAGCTTAGTAGCACAAAGCTGGTCTCCAAGCACTTACTCTCTATAAAGAAACTCCAAATGTTTGGCCTTTGGGCTGTAAATATTGTGTCACCATTGATTTTTAACATATAAAGTGTATTTTCCTGAATGTCAAGTATTTTCAAAGTGCAGGGCCTCCCAAGAGCACAAAGTAGAAGGAATTAAAGATGATTTAAAAGCTAGAGCTACAAGCAAGTGGAGAAGAAAGGCAAGGGAAGGAAGAAATGAAAGGGAAAAATGAATGTGAACATTATTCCCAGTATTTTGTTCTCTTTTGTGTTTTTGTTTAAAATGTTACATGAAAATATATCTCATTGTCACTAAAGACATTTTAACACCAATATAACGGTGCCATTTCTTTACAATACTTCATGTTCTAAAACTCTACATACAGCTCAACAATGAAATCCTTTTGTAAGAATTTTATCTTATTCATTTCTGTATCTCTTTAATTTGCTTTTTATAGTAAATAGAATAAAAAATATTTGTTAAATGAATAAATTCTATCAAATTCTAAACTTTCCCAAAAATAAAATTACATTGCAAAGTAACTGCTGTCAAATAACCTGTTAGAATGTTCATCCAAATTTGAAAATAAAATTAATAAATAATTCTAAGAAGTTGTTTACTCCTAAAAAGCCTGCCAAATTTCACTTTCATTTCTCGGCACAGTGTTGAATACAGTCAGATTTAAAGCAAATAAAGTGACATTTTCTTGTTTTTCATAACTTAAAAGAAATGTCCTGAGCTGTGTCCCAGACCCCAGGCAGATCGCCTTGCTCTCTCTTCATCCGTCTCCAGTGCCAAGTCTCAATCAGACCATCAAGTTCAGTTTCTGACCTCCTAGATGCAAGTTGAGACGTCCCTTGGGACTCTGAAGAGCTGGGGGAGTTATTGTCTTTCCCTCAATCAGTTCCACAGCAGACAGATGCAACCGAACTTAGGAAAAATGTCTTTATACAATGTATTCCTGATTTACATTTGTCAGTGTATAAAACTAAAAGAAATAAAGATTTTGTCACCAACTTAAGAAAAGGAGTGATAAATGTCACTAGACAAACCCAAAAATCCCTCATTGCTTTAAAAAAAATTGATACCTCATGCATCTACATAATATAAGTACTCAATTTCAGAACACTTCAAAATGTACACTTGTAGTTTAAAAGTCCAAAGAAATAAAACTGTAATTCTAGAACATTACAGGAACAGACTGAAGGAAGTCTAAGAATAGATTTTTAACAAGCAAACCTGTCAACTCCATTATATAAAAGGTTAGGAATAAATGCTGAAACTATCCCCACCAACTTCATCCAATTAATAATCTTGTCTCTTATAAAGCTAGGCAGGCTTGCGAGGGAGTTCTATGGTGATTGTTTGTATCTCCTATAATCTATTTATCTCATGGTCCTCTCCAATCCCCATCCTCTGTGTCCTGTCACTCTTCCAGGCCATCACTAATTAACTGGGAAAATGCAAAGATATTTATCATTCAGCAATTTGTATAGCAATAAATATTCATGTTATTTAATCATGCTCTATCTATACTTAATATTATATTCGTTCACGTTCTCTACAGAATGTTCTTAAGGCTGCTAATAAAAAACAGGTCAACTATTTTTAATATCATATAAAGGAATTCATTCTGACTTAAGTTTCTATTTTAGTTCAATGTGAATCAACCAGTATTAATTGTGCTCCCCTCCTGTGCTCAGGTAAATGTTGGGGGGTAGGGAGCGGTGGGATTCACAAAAGGAAAGGTGAAAGGAAATTAGCCTTTGCCAGGGAATAAGGAAACCTCTACGCAGTCTCATCTCTGCCATGAAGTAACTGCATAATCTTTGTCCTGTCATCATTTTGGTCCTTCGTTTCTTAAAATTAAAATAACTAACCTAGGTGGACTCTGAGATTTCTCCCGTCTTTTAAATAATTCCTTGTGTCTTCTGAGCCTTTAAAACTGTGTTTTCTTTAATGGCATTCCAAGTTTGTAAGTGAATGAGGTAGGGACTGGAGGAAGTGAAGCATGAAACTGAAGGGCAAAACTATAAACAATATATATTTTCCATTATTTGACTACAAAGGAGAAATCTGAAATTAAACAATGAATAAATATACATTGTTTGCAGTGATGGGGCTGCAAGTATTGTATTTTATAAGAAAAGGGAGATGTTTACATTTTGTATCTATTTTATTCAGAAAACTATTTGTAACTACTGCATATGTAACTACTTATTAAATATCTAAAATTATATTAAAATAGTAATAATGCAAGGGCCTTTTTTTTAGAAATTTTAGAACATTTCAGATTCTTATATTTAATTACAATCATAAAACCTTTTCTCTCTAAATGGTGATTAAACAAAGTTATAAATCAAAATTCTATTTGATGTGCATTTGTAAAGAATGACAGACTAATTAAACAAGTCCCAGAACTTTAATTGGAGTTACTTCAAGTTACTTTGACTATTGCCTAAAGCCACTTAATGCTGTAGATATGATATGGCAGTCAGTGCTAAACATGAAAATAATCACAGGGTGAGCTTAGCAATGAAGTCCTAATGAAGGGACAAAATGAATACTGATTATAATTTTATTTCATCATTAGTTAACCCTTCAATTTAATAATCGCTATGAATCTAAACAGACACCAGGCTGGGCATCCTAAAATTCAAAACTTTCCCTTTCCGGAATTTATAGTCTTTTAGATCAATAGTTTCCATAGATTGTATACTGCAGTTCCCATTCCATTTTCTTGATTGTAGTTGATTATCTGATAATAGTATGTTCAGTACACAGTTTAGGAAGAACATGTTCCCCTCGCTTGATTACATTGGATAAAATTCTTTAAACCCCAATATTGTAACCATTAATTGCCTATAACTATCCTGTTTTTATGACTAATATCAAAGGCTAATAAGTCATTCATTTATTCTATGATCCCTGACTTTGTGCCAGGAACTGATCTAGGAGCTGTGGTTACATCAGTAATTAAGACAAAATTCCTTGCCTTCCAGCAACTTGCATTCCAGTGTTGGGAAGACAGATAATAAACAAAATAAACAAGAAAACTGACAAGTGCTATTAAAAAGGTGGCAGTACATATGCTGGACTATTTTCCCTTACATAGTGGTTCAGTTTTGGTGATGAATAATACATCTTGCTTCCTCAAAGCATTCAGATACTGATATAATTAGATTCATTTCTGAGGTCTTCCTATAGTTCACGCATCAAACACAGGCCCTTCAGGCATCTGTGTTTGGGTCTACAGGCATGGGATGTTGAAGAAATGAGCACAGTCATGCTAACACTGCCCTCACTCCGTTACAGATGTAGGATGACAGAGATTGCCCAAGGCATTCTAATTACAAAGTATTTAGTAGTCAGGATCTAGCACACACCTGCCAGAAACTTGAGAGGAGAGGCACTGCACCAATATTTTTATCTTACACAGGAACCCAGCTGGAAGCCAAGTTCTAAAGAGGCTGGTGGAAGCATAAAACCACATGACTTCAGAGTTCTGTTGGAGGTCCCCAGAATTCTCCCCTTAAGGGGCAAACACTGCCTGCAAATGCTCTCATTCCACACGGATGGGCCACAGGCCTTGAAAAGGAGAGTGTGCTGCTGGGACGGCTCGAAATTAGAAATGTGATTCACAAAACCAGATGACTACACTTCTCACGACAACATGGACTTTTATCTGCAGGATTTTTCAAATGAGATCTGTGGACTGTTTCCAGAAAAGAAAAGATGATGTTTGGTTAAGAGATAAGCACCTTTTTCAAATTACTGCAAGTATATGACTTTGAAAATTAAATAATGGGTGTATGTTTAAATGGATTCTCAAATTTGGAACTGAACATATTAAAACATAAGCATTAAGGTAAAAATGTATATTTCACAATGATGGAGAAATTCAATATTTAAATGTAAATTATCTAAATATTTTCTAAGATGAAAGCTCTTGTTGCTTCCGTTTTTTGCAGATAAAGTTCTCAATTCACTAATAGATTTGTAATATGACACTTTTTAAAAATACTGTTTCAGATAAAAATCTTAGAAAATGAGAAGAAATCCATAAATAAATGTGTTTCCATACTGTCAGAAGTAAACAGAAAAAAAAAATTAAATCCATTTGCTTATTCCATATACCTACTGTGTTAATCTGATAACAGGCATAAATAATTAACTGCTACTTCATATGCCACTTTGTAGGTAGAAATCAGGAATCTCATTTTGCCCATGATCAAGTTAATAAAGCAGAGTCATACAAAACCTGAAATTCATTTTGTTTCCCAACAACTTAGGGAATGCAAATCCCCAAATAGGTCCTATTGAAATCTTATTTTATCCATTTATTTTCTACCTCCTTATCTTTATAGAGATTGTTTGTCATATTATCTGTAAAATATTACTTTGGAAATATTTCAAATTACAAAGTTAAGGACCCGAAGGGACCTAAAATGTCATCAAGCCAGTGCCCCTGCCTTGTAGCAAAATCTCTCCTTAAATGCCCCACACAGGTTTGTATCTCTTCCAATTCAAAGACATTCACTGAAGGATATTCTAAACTCCCCTCTCGGGGAGCTCAATTCAGGATTTAACGTTTCACAATTTGGAAAATACACATTATATTGAACTCAAATCCATGGTGTTGTAGTTTTCAATCAGTTTCTCTGCCTGACTTTTCCACAGATAGAGAGTGGACACTTTCATCGCAGTTTTATCACCTCCTATATAAATTCTACTCAGAGAACTACCAGGCCCCTCTCTTCTGTTCTAGTGTAAATGTTTCCAGTGCTATTAACATCACAGTACTATTTTCTCATGCTAAAAATTCTAGCTGCCATAAACCACTCTAGATTCAGAGCAGTATGTTTGTATTCCTTCAAGCTTTTTTCATCCAAAATCCAGCTTCTAATTTCCTAGATATTAAGACTAGACTGCAGGTGCAATTTAGTTCAGCAGCAGAAACCTCAATGAAGATGAGTCCCCCTGCGGTAAATTCCTGCATTTTTCTGCATGTGACCTATTAAAACTATCTTGGTCACGACTGGCAGTGTCCTAGGGGAGGGGGCCCTCTTTAAAGGGATGGTCACTTTCTAATCAGGGAATATACACTGGGTCTTATATTTTCATGTGAGAATCGCTAAAGAAGATTGTTAAGACGGCAGAGTCCAATCACTGTGGCACACCTCGAGCTGGGGCAGAATCCGGCATCTGTATTTTTAACAGGCATCTCTCCAGAGCATCCTTTCCAACCCCAACCCCACTGGTTCTTGGGCACATCCCCTGGGAATTACACTTGAAAAGGAGTTTCCTCTATCTCCATTCTATTCTTCTTCCAGATTTCTTCCTTGGGAAATAGGGCCATGAGTCCATACCAGACTGACCAGCTGGATTTGACTTGATTTGCAGAAACTACAGACAAAGAAAAGCTTTACAGATGAACCAAGGAAAGAGAAAAGCATGGTGGAATCTTCTCAGAACAGTTTCTCACTTTCTTTGCATTTATTTCTACATTCATTCATTAATCCCTTAATTTAACTTCAACCACAAGTTTTTGGGCTTCAGCATCAATAGACCAGAGTCTCAGGTTGGAGATGGGTTCTCCCTGTGCCCATGCAAAAGCCCTTCATAACTTCTGCTTTCACAAAAAGGTCTGAAAAAGCCTGTAATTACTGCTGATGTCCTGTGGTTCTATTTTAAGCTCTTTGTTTCTTTCTAAATGTGAAGTAGCAAACTGGGCATTCATACAATAAAGTTCTGATCAATAATCATTTTTCTGGGTTTCCATTTATTTTGTAAAATGAACTTCTTTCTGTAACAGTCTAATTCTATAACAAAAGAATGGTTCAAACAGTAAATATTGCTGTATAAGAATTCAAATAAGTTAGAAATCATTGTGGACTACACAGCTACAAGAAGCTTCAGAAAACTGATCAAAATTCAACAAGAGGATGACATAATCAACATGGTGATGTATAACATCCCCTGAAAAGAATCTCCCCAGAGATTCAGTGAATAAAAAGACAAATCCCACTTGCTTAGAATTTTGGAGGTCGGTAGAGACTGGAGGGACTCCACAAATACTGAATTGAAGAAAAAAGAAAATACAAGTTAGGAAACTTCCTTCCCAGAACCAGCGGTCCACTCCTTCTCCCTCACTCAGTTCTGCACACCTTGGGAGTTGCTTAGAGAGAGCAGCTGGATCCTTACCACATCCCTCTAGGGACAGCAGAAATAGAACCCCATGCATTTCCAGGCACAGGGACCCAAGTCCACAGAGACCCAGGGCAGAACACAAGCCACTAAAAACTGCTGCATAAAAATGGATCCCCATGAGAAAAAATATGAGAGAGAGACCACGGTAAAATTGCAGCTGGAAAGTGCTGTGCTCACTCAATCCAGTTTCTGTTGACGGGACCACTTAAATGCAAAACAGACTTTTCTGGAGTGATCCCCCTTTCTCGTTTGACTCCATCAGCAACCTGGGGTGGGATATCTTAATGGGGAAGAAATCAGAGGTAGAAAAGTCCCAAAAAGAAAAGAAAGAAGGGTTAAACTGAACTGCTGTTAGGTAAGACAGGAGGGTCTTAGAACTGAAGAGTAAGGTAAATGGGTACTTAGTGAGGAAGAAAATTTAAACAAATCATAGAAGCTCAGGAGAAAGTTCTGCACAGAACCAAACAGAACAGTTCAAGATTCCCAGAGATAGAACAGAGGAAAGGAAGTTTTCTCCTGGAGGTGAAACAATCACACAAAAAGGGCATACATAAAAATTGTACCACATATCCAGAGCAAGAATGATATGAAGAAGAGCTAAGAAAACCTGATCAATTAAACATGGGTTGTTCAAATGGTCTAGAATAAGTTGGACCAAGTGTCAAAGTAGAGCCAATCAACAATAAAACCCTAGAAAAGAGGGAGAGATTGACCTTCAGAGTTAACTCATCAAGATAAATCAAGATAATCAGATGCCTAGAAATTAGAAGAAAATTACAAGCCATGTTAAGAAACAGGGAGATACGGCTCAGTCAAGGGATCAAATTAAAACTTCAGAGGAGACACAGAATTTGGAACAACTAATAAAAAATGTTCAAACAAATCTCCTAAATCAATTTAAGGAAATGAAGGAAAATATAGCTAAAGAGGTAAAGGATATTAAGAATTCAATGTGTGAGCATAAAGAAGAATCTGAAAGTATGAAAAGAAACATAACAGAACTTATAGGAATTAAAGGCACAATAAAAGAGAGTAAAAATACTCTAGAAGCATAAAACAGCAGATTTGAACAGGCAAAAGAAAGAATCAGCAAACTATAAAAATTACAGACAGAAGAACAAATAGAGAAAAGCAAGGAAAAAATTGAGCAAGTTCTTAGGGAACTGAATGACAGCATGAAGTGCACAAACATATGTATCATTGTTGTCCCAGAAGGAGAACAGAAGGAAAAAGGGGTGCAAAGAATATTTGAGGAAATAGTGGCCAAGAATTTCTCAACACTTATGAAAGACATAAATGTATAGGTCCAAGAAGCACAGCATACCCCAAACAGAATAAATCCTAATAGACCTATTCCAAGACACATAATAGTCAAAATATTAAATGCCAAAGATAAAGAGAATTCTGAAAGCAGCAAGAGAATTCTGAAAAGTGATTCATCACCTACAAGCAATCTGCAATAAGACTAAGTGCCAATTTCTCATCCAAAACTATGGAGATGAGAAGGCAGTGGTATGGTATATTTAAGGTACTGAAAGAAAAACTGCCAGTCAAAAATTCTATATTCAGCAAATTGTCCTTAAAAATTGAGGGAGAGTTTAAAATATTCACATATAAACAGAAACTGAGAGAGTTTGTCAACAAGAGACCTGATCTACAAGAATTACTAAAGAGAGTTCTGAAGGTTGAAAGGAAAAAACAGGAGAGAGTTACTTAAGTAGTGTGAAGACAGGAAGATTATCAGTAAGGGTAACCAAAAGGGTAAATGCAAAATGCAATTATTACTGTATCCTCATTATAGAGCTCTACTCTTTAATTCCTCTAAGAGTCAGAATACAACTGAACAAGAAAAAGTCATATTTCCTGATAATGAACATGCAAAATATAAAGTGGTAAAGTGGGACAAAAACAACATAAATAGGGGAAAGAGGAATATTGGAGCAGAGATCATGTATTCTATTGAAGCTAGATTGGTATCTTTTCAAATTAGTAGGTTATAGATATAGGTTGTATAATATAAGCCCCAAGGTAACCACAAAGACAGTATTTTTTAAATATACAGAAAAATAAAGAGGAAAAAATCAGTCAGATATATCACAAAAGACCAATTTTACGTAAAAGGAGGTTGCAAGAAAGGAAAAGAGACAAAAAGAGATATGACATATAAAAACCAAAGGAGAAAATGGCTGAAGTAATCACTGCTTTTATAGTAATAACACTGAATATTAATGGAATAAACTCCCTAATCAAAAGACACAGAGTGACAGTATGAATAAAAAAGCATGACCCAACCATATTTTGTTTACAAGAGCCTCACTCTAGACCCAAAGACACAAGTAGTTTGAAAGTGAAAGATTGGAAAAAGATATTCCATGCAAATAGTAACCAAAAAAGAGCTGGGGTGGCTATATTCATATCAGACCAAATAGACATTAAATCAAAAGCAGTGATAAGAGACAAAGAAGGACACTCTATATTAATCAAAGGGGCAATCTACCAAGAATAAATAACAATCATAAATATTTATGCACCTAAACAAGGGGCCCCAAAATTCATGAGATAAACACTGGCAAAACTGAAGAGAGAAATAGACACCTGTACAATAATAGTTGGAGACATCAATATACCACTTTCATCATTAGAAAGAACATCTAGAGAGAAGATTAATAAGGAAACAGAGAACTTGAATAATATGATAACTGAACTAGACCTAACAGACATATACAGAATATTGCATTCCAAAACAGTAGGACACACATTCCTCTCAAGTGCACATGGATAGACCACATGTTGGGTCACAAAACAAGTCTCAATAAAATTAGAAAAATTGAAATTATACAAAGCATCTTCTCTGACCATAATGGAATGAAGCTGGAATTAAATAACAGGTAGAGAACTGGAAATCCATAAATATATGGAAGTTACAGAACACCTCCTAAACAATCAGTGAGTTCAAGAAGAAATTGCCAAAGACATCAATTAATGTCTTGAGAGGAATGAAAACGAGATCACAACGCACCAAAATTTATGGAATGCAGTAAATGCAGTACTAAGAGGGAAATTTATAGCACTAAATGCTTACATTGAAAAAGAAGAACTAAAATCAAATAACTAACTGCACAACTGGAAGAAATAGAAAAAGAACAGCAAACTACTCACAAAGCAAATAAAAGGAAAGAAATAACAATGATTAGAGCAGAAATAAATGAAATTGAGAATAAAAATACAAAATAGAGAATATATAAAATCAATAGTTGGTTCTTTGAGAAGGTTGATAAATTGACAAACTCTTAGCTAGACAGAGAAAGAAAAAAAGAGAAGACACAAATAAAATCATAAATGAGACAGAGGATATTATTAATGTCCCCACAGAAAGAGAAAGGATCAAAAGAGGACACTATTAACAACTGTATTCCTATAAATTAGACAACCTAGGTGAAATGGACAAATTCCTAGAAACACATGAACAACATACACTGACCTTAGAAGAAAGAGAAGACCTCAAAAGACCAATTACAAATAAAGAGATTGAATCAGTCATTAAAAACCTCCCAACAAAGAAAAGCCCGGGATCAAATGGCTTCACAGATAAACTCTACTAATCATTAAAAAAAAGAAAAATTAATAGCAATCCTGCTCAAACTCCTCCAAAAAATTGAAGAAGAGGAAACACTACCTAACTCATTCTATGAGGCCAAAATGACCCTAATACCAAAGCCAGATAAAAATACTTCAAGAAAATGACAGACCAATTTCTCTAATGAATATAGATGCAAAAATCCCCAACAAAATACTTGCAAATTGAATCTAAAAAAACATGTTAAAAGAATTATACACCATGATCAAGTGGGTTTTCTCCCAGGTATGCAAGAGTGAGTCAACATAAGACAATCAATTAGTGTAATACACTACATTAACAAAATGAAGGGGGCGGGGGGTGGAAACTACATGATATCTCCATTGACTTAGAAAAGGCATTTGCAAAAATTCAGCATCCTTTCTTGATTAAAACATTCAGAAAAATAGGAAGAGAAGGAAACTTCCTCAACATGATAAAGAGCATATATGAAAAATCCACAGCTAACGTCATACTCAATGGTGAAAGACTGAAAACTTTCCCTCTAAGATTTGGAAAAAGAAAAGGATGCCCCCTTTTGCCACTGTTATTCAAAATTGTGCTAGACATTCTAGCCAGAGCAGTTAGGCAAGAAAAAGAAATAAAAGGCACCCAAATTGGAAAGGCAGAAATAAAACTCTCACTATTTGCAGATGATGTGATCTTATATATAGAAAATCCTCAAAAATCAACAACAAATTTACTAGAGCTAATAAATGAATTCCATGAAGTGTAAGGATACAAGGTCAACATGCAAATATCAGTAGTATTTCTATACACTAGCAATGAGCAATCTGAGGAGGAAATCAAGAAAACAAAGTTGTAAGACTCACACTGTCTGACTTTAAATCATATTACAAAGCTACAGTGGTCAAAACAGCATGGTACTGGCACAAGGCTAGATATACTGACCAATACAATCAAAGTGAGAGTTCAGAAATAGATCCTCACATCTATGGCCAATTGATTTTTTTAAATTAGAAATTTATATTTTTATGTCAATGTTACAAATTATTCAGTTAACACAAGATAATAACTACAATAAAAATAAATCTGCTTTAGTCAGTGGTTACACTCTTCTCTTACTTTTGCTCATTCTTTAATCTTGAGGAATTTGGGACAATGTCTGCTCTGACTGCTTCAGGCTGAGAAGGGATGCATATATTCTGGGGCAGAAGAATGGATTTTTCTTCCTTTCAATTGAAGATACTCCTTGCTTTTGGGATGGGGCTGGCCCATCTTCATTGTTATGATAGTTGTCCAGGGCATACCTGAAGAACTGGAGAGTAGAAATTGGCTGCTTATTTGCTGGATTTCAGGGCTGAACCAACATAGGAACAGTCTGAGGGCTTTAAGTCTCTGAGAAAATACTTAACAAGTATATTGAAAAGTATAGGTTCAAATAAAGGAAGTAGAATATGTTAGGGGATTTATAAATGAGTATAACTATGTTATATTGGGTAAATAGCTTTTCATGTATTCCCAGATAAAGCCCACCAAGGAGGTGTTGATTTCATGTGGCTGTGTGGTTTGCCTATGGTGTCTGGACATCCCTAGGGCCCTCAAGAGCACTTTGTTTTGAGGCTTTGTTTATTGTGGCAGTTTGTGAAGTCTGGCTGAGACCTGAATAAATGTAACCTCTGGAATGACCTCATGACTCATTCTGAAATCTCTTAGCCATAAAAACTCTATTTTATTTAGTATTTTCCCCCCTTTTGATCAAGGTCTTTCTCCAAATGCACTAATGATTAATGTTTGGTAACAATCCCTTGATGCCAGGGAGGCTCATACCTGGGAGTCATGTCCCACATAAGTGGGGTGGTAGCAAGTTTATTTGCAAAGTTTGGTTTAGGCCACATGTGAGTAATAAGTGATTTTTCGATAAGGCTGCCAAGTCAGCACAATTGGAAAAGAATAGTCTCTTCAACAAATCGTGCTGGGAGAACTGGATGTCTATGTGCAAAAGAATGAAAGAGGACCCCTATCTCATACCTCATACAAAAATTAACTCAAAATCGATGAAAGACCTAAATATAAGAACCAGGACTACAAAACTCTTAGAAGAAAATGTAGGGAAGCATCTTCAGGATCTTGCATTAGGCAATGGTTTCTTAGACTTCATACCCAAAGCAGATGCAACAAAAGAAAAAATAGAAAAAGGAGTCCTCATCAAATTTAAAAACTTTTGTGCATTGAAGACTTTGTCAAGAAAGTGAGAAGACAACTTAATCTATGGTTGAAAATATTTGGAAACCACATATCTGATAAGGGCTTAATATCCAGAATACATTTTTTAAAAACCCTACAATTCAAAATAAAAGGACAAACAACCCCATTAAAAAATGGGCAAAGACTTGAATAAACATTTCTCCAAAGAGAATGTATAAATAGCTAAAATGCACATGAAAAGATGCTCAACATCACTAGCTATTAAGGAAATGAAAATCAAAACAACAATAAGCTATCATTTCACACCCACTAGAATGGCTACTACTAAAAAAAAAACAAAAACTGAAAACTACAAGAGCTGGAGAGGATGTGGCAAAATAGGAACACACATTCGATCCTGGTAGGAATATAAAATGGTGCAGCCACTGTGGAAGACAGTTTGGTGGTTTCTCAAGAAGCTAAGTATAGAATTACCATATGACCCAGCAATTCCACCACTAGGTATATACCCAGAAGAACTGAAAGCAGGAATTCGAACAGATATTTGCACACCAATGTTCATAATGACATTATTCACAATTGCCAAAAGATGGCTGCAACCCAAGTGCCCATCAACTGATGAAAGGAAAAACAAAATGTGGTATATATATATATATATACACACCATGGAATACCATTCCACCATAAAAAGGAATGAAGAACTGATGCATGCAACAACATGGATTAAATAAGCCAGACAGAAAAGGACAAATATTGTATGATCTTACTGATATGAACTGGTTATAATAAGCAAACTCACAGAGTTAGAATTTAGAATATAGGTTACCAGGAGATAGATTGGGGTTACAGAATGGGGAGTTGGCACATAATTTGCACAGAATTTCTATTTCTGGTGATTGTAAAGCTTTGGAGATGGGTGGTGGTGATGGTAGCACATTATTGTGAATGTAATTAACATCACTGAATTACATAGGTGAACGTGGTTAAAAAGGGAAATTAGGTCAAATATGTTACTAGAATAAAAATTAAAAGATAAAGCATAGGACTTTATAACAGTGAACTTTATTGTAGACAATGGAATATAGTACAATGTATAAGAATGTTCTTTCATGAATTATAACAAATATATGACACTAATGCAAGGTGTTAATGATAGGGTAGTATAAGGCAAAAAATACACATACTGTAAGCTATGGACAATAATCAATGGTACAATTTAATAATTTTTCATCAATTGTAACAAAGGTAGCTACTGTAAAAAAGAAATAATACAATTACAAAAAAGTGTTATCATCAATTGTAACAAATGTTCCACACCAATGCAAGATGTTTGTTGTGTGGTGGTGTATAGGAATCCTATATTTTATGCATGATTGGTTTTTAAACCTACAACTTCTCTAATAAAAAATTTTTAGTTCATTAAATTTTTATTGAATGCCTACCATA
>JAQZBX010002785.1:0-69355 GCA_029593785.1 Cabassous unicinctus | reverse complement strand
TCAAGTGGTTAGGGAATATTTTGATTGAAAGTGATTTGAAACTCGCCTTCTGTGAAGGGTTTCCAATCCGCGTAATTTTCTTCTTTTATTGTCTTTGTGTCTATAAAATCTTTCTTTGTTCAACCTGCTTTTACCCTTAATTTTTCTCTCACTTGCTATCTGTTGTGAAAAATAATTTGGAACTTCTCTCTTCTTTCCCACCTTCTTTTAACCTCCTCCTCTTCTTTCCTTCTCTCCTTATGTAGCATCAAGAAAGCATTTCAGGAGAAGGAATGCTTATGGCTATCTCAGGAGTTTTATTTTTAGGACTTGGAAGTTGCATTTCAACAGCTGGTTGGGGAATTCAGACTTCAGATATGTTTAAAGATTGGGAGCGGTTTTTACCTTTGTCCCAAGGGGCTCACAGGTGAGGTGGTTCAGACTGGTAGACTTCAGAATTTCCTTTGGCTGGGTCACTCCCCCTGCCACGCCCCCCCCCCCATTTGAATTCGCTACCTTCTTTCCCTCAGGAAATGTCTTGTTTATTGGTGGTCCCCCACTAGAATGATAGTGCTGTCCTCAGGCCCTGGCCTGGGCAGGTGACTGTCCTTCTCTAAGCCCTCTCCAAATTTGCAGCTTGGGCATACTATTTGGGATTTTTGTGAGTATTAAATAATGCAGACAAAATGCTTAGGGCACAAAATAAGCACTCAGTAAATGTTAGCTGATGCTATTAATTTTAGCATCATCATCATCATTATAGAAAACCCAAACAAATATTATTTTTTACTGCTTTTGTGTTCTTCCAAAGGGCTGTGTAGTGTGTTCTGCTCATGGTGAGTGCCCAATAAATAATGTTGGCTGCCAACATTTCCTAGCTGGCATCTGACTTATTATTGATGTTTATAGTACCTATAAAGGAAAATGATAATCCACTCTTCTCAATTGGTGAATGAGGGAATCTCAACTAGATTAATATAGACTGAAATAGATTTAGGTATTCATTATTATTCTCTGTTTATCCCATTTAATGTTCCTATTCATAGATTTCATTGATGAAATATAGTGAAATATACTGATATGCAATATGTGAGGTTGTGTAATATATGTGCTATATTATGTTTCTAAAATCTAAAGCATTCTGAATTCTGAAACATATATTGCCCCTGAGAGGGGTTCAGACAAGGAATTTTAGACTTAGAGATGTGGAGGAATTGGTGCTTTATAATGACTTTACATGTGCTGGCCCATCGGATTGTTTTAATTATCCTTCCAAATAGGTAACACATTCCTAAAACTCCATTTTACAGATGAAGACATGAAAACTCAAAGAAGTTAGATGAGCTGCACATGTGACACAGTAAATTGCTGAGTTCTGTGTTTTTTTTTTCTACCACACACCCTGCTCTTTGAGATGTTGAAAGACCTAGCACTCCTATCTTAAGAGCATGGAGAAGGTAATAGCTGCTTTGGATTTTAAAGGAAGGGCCCCTCTCTAGATGCCACAAACAACCACAGGAAGGGAGGGGGCCTGGAGAATAACCTAGCTCGTGCCAGAACATAATCCAGGAGAATTTCAAGAGGTATGAGCAGGAAGGGAGGAAAAATAGAATACATCTGAAACAATAATGACATATTAGGAGAATTTTGCTTTTTTATTTCTCTACCCTCTACTCAGTATTTTCTCATGTTTGTAAATATAGAGGATTTTCAAGAACCAAAGGGAAAAAAATAAATGCCCTTTTCCCTAACTCAAGTTTGGAAAATGAACAGAAATCAGATTTGATTCAAATAATGCACATTCTCCAGCATTCTATTTTTGCATCAGAACTGCATAGGGAATTTAAAAGATTGTTTCATTATGCAATAAACAATCTGTGGTACCTGTCACTTTTGCCAGAAACTTGGAACCAGTATTTTATAGAGCATGTTAATTTTTTTATTATAGTGACTTTAAAAAAAAAGTGACAAAAGCATACCAGGTATTACTTTTTTTTTTTTTAATAGTGACTTCTTTTCCTTCAGTCATTTGTGGGACTTGCAGTATTTTGGCCAGAACTGCTTAAAATACATTTTAAATACATCTCCCCCCGCCCCCATGACATAAGCTTCTATTATTTTAAATGTTTTGACGGAGCTCTTTGAAGAACAGCAAATCTCTGTAACATTTCTCAGATAATATTGTCCTACACCTGGAACACAAGACCCATTTTGAAACGGTAATTTGGTCCCTGAAGGGCCGTTCATCCTTGCCCTGCCTGCCTGTCCTTGCTGAACTGTCTTAGAATAAAGGCCCAGGATAAATGGGGCTGGATTTATGCAGAGTAATTTAAAGCCTCCCACCTAGTCTTGCTTTTCTTGTGGGGAATGTACTTGGAAATGTGTTTTAAGTCTGAAGCATCCCTTGAACACCTGATTTTGTTTTCTTCCTTTCCTTTTGTGGAACCTTTATATTAGAATGATGATGAACGTTGGCCTTGGCAAAGGATTAAGTGAGCAGATTCTTCCAGTAATAAATCTAAAGACATATTAAAAGCAAGGAAAAGGGATTTCCCCAGTGTTTTGGGGGATTTATAAGTGCCAAAGGCTAAACAACTTACAAGAGAAGTAAGATTGCTCCGTTTTCCAACCTAGACATGTTCTAATATTGTGACATAGAGTAGAATTAAGCTGGCTTACTAAGTAGAAACATGTAAGGTAATTGAAAATGCACAATACGGAGAGGAATTCTCAATACGGCAATGTCCTGTTGTAAAGATTACACTGATTTATAAGGAATGTCTTAACTCCTAATCCTACCCATGCAAGACTGCAGAGGCGAGGCGAGTAGAGTCTTTTATAAGCAGGGAAAGAAGAAAGAGCTTAATAATATATATTCCCAAAATTGAATACAAATTTGGAATTGGTGGTTGAGCAGGCCATTCATTTCTTTTAAAACAACGTAACAATGAAAACATTTTTATTACATTTTGACATGTGGATTTTCAAAGAAGTTCAGGCATCCTGTGTTTCAGAAATGATGGGAATAGTCAAATCATGGAGGAGTAATGAAAATGAATGGTGTGTGGGGGAGGAGGATAAATATTGTAGGACATAAACTGTTTAGAAAAGATCAGCAAAGAAGAAAAGTGTGAGGTGGGTGGAAATAAAACCGAAGGAATAACCTTATGTATAAAATAAGCGTTAGAAAAAAACGAGGCAAAAGGGGACCTTGGAATAAATGCTGAAGGAGCAAAATCATTATGGCTTGAAATTAAGGATAATAAAGTGTAGAAATTGAGTGTACCTTTTTTTTTTTTTTGGTAAAGCATCTTATCCTGAAAAGTCATATCTAAAGGTCTGATCAGAATGGGGAATTTTGAGAGCTTATTTATGCACCAAAGAAACAAATTATAGCTCTGGCCAAGTTCCAGGTGGTCTGTTTATCCCCCCACCTCATCTTTTCTCCCTTTTCCTCTGCAAAATGGGAAAAAAAATATTTATCACTCAGGCTGAATTAGATGGCATACAAATGAAAGAAACGTTGTTAGACAGAATGTTAAATTTATCAGGAAGAACTATAAGTGTGCGTGTTTGTGTGTATGTGTAGGAGTACAATGGGGGAGAGATACCGGGAAGATAAAAATCCTTCAAAATCACAGTGATTGTGTATGAAATCAATAAGGGCTCTGTTGAACTTTTGGATGGACAGTAACCAGTTGACACAAACATATGTACAACACACACACATACATATATTTACCAATATTGACCTTTGCTTTATTTGGTTTTCAGTGAGAGAAAAAGACTGAAAAACGAAATCCCCAAAAAAATGTTCCTAGTCCATAAGAATTGGAAGAGTATGGGTTCAGAGGGGGGAGTTGAATATTCAAGACGTTGCCCAGGTGAATTTCCTTAGATGGCTAAGTTCTGTGTATGTGCGTGCATGTGTGTGTATGTACAGTATACACACATACACATAGACATATATCCAGGGACATGCACAGTCACACATGCATGCACACACACATGTTCTTCTGCTGGCTATAAGAAGGAGAAATATCAGAGAAATAAAGATTAGCCCAAAGTTGAGACCTGGGAAAGTGGTGGTTTGGAAAACATCAAGTCTTTAGCACGGGCTCTACTTCAATTCCAAAGGAAATAACAGGGAAGAGCTGCTTAGGAGATTGATTTTTCACATGCAGAGAAGTGAGCATTAGGGGAAAAATACATATTTATCAATAAGAAGAGAAGAGGATTTTGCTACCTCAAGAGAAGGATGAGCTCCTTCCCACAGTTACAGGGATGCGGTTACTATTGAAATGAATTTTCATTGCTCAGGGACGGCTGCACTTAGTTTTCTAACATCGGAAGTTGGCAAAATACAAGAATGGTGTTTTCAAGCCAAAATAAAGCAGTGGCAAGGAGGAGACACTGGGCTTTAAAAAATTCCACTCCAATCCTCCCCGACCCCCCAGTAGAAACTATAATTGTGTTCAAAAACAAACCAAAAACCAGCCTTTGCAGTGGAAAATTGTAAACTTTATTTCCCCTTGACTTTAGAGTAGCTTGCAATACTTTTGTGGAAAAGAGACTTATGTACAGGTTTGGTTTGTGAATTAGCTTCCCGAGTGGACAGAAAATCTGTCTTTTGCTCAAGAGTCTAGGTGTTTTATTTATCCTTAACAATTCTGGCAGGGGAAACAAAATTTATAGTGGCCCTTTGGATGTCCATAATAAGATAAACATAATCTGGGCTGATACTACAAGGCAGTAAATCATGTCATGAAGACTTGGCTAAAAGGAGGGCAGAGCTAATGCCATCAAAGCTGATTAAGTTTTATTTAAAAACATTAAATAGAAAATCTACATCTTCAAGAGTGAGCCATCCCCAGGTAAAAGGAAAATGGCATAATCTCAGCTGTAGTATATTTGACACCA
Source organism: Cabassous unicinctus (assembly GCA_029593785.1). NCBI lineage: Eukaryota > Metazoa > Chordata > Mammalia > Cingulata > Chlamyphoridae > Cabassous > Cabassous unicinctus. The sequence continues at coordinate 64,456 of JAQZBX010002785.1, read as the reverse complement.
GGCTAAGCAGCAGGGTGGCGGGAGCAGGGGAAGGACCAAAAACAAAGGTAGCAGACAAAATGAAAAGTATAAATAGAAGTATTGAATTTACAGTAACCTGGAGGAAATTACTATAATGCTGCTTTTAGTCCTTGTCTCCATTTGCCACAATGAGAAAGCGATGACCAAAGTGTGGAGGATAATGCTATAGGAGTCCTATGGTTTGGACAGGAAAAACATGTGTGTCTTTAGAAAAGTAAAGCACTGAGGCCTGTTGATATGTTTACATGGTTCTGAGAGACATATAAAAAGGGCTGATGGTCATTTGTTTTGGTGTCAAAAATGAGGGTGAGAGCTTTCAAATGAAGGAGTAAATGGGAACGATCTTTGGCTTTCCTTGTAGGAAAGCATAATTACCACCCTGAATAGAGACTTTGTGGCCAGAAATGCCTGAATGAAACAATACAAAATTTAAAAAGCATAACATCTAGGAAAAAAATTGTTTGACCCTTTATAATATCTCTTATGTGGCAGCTTTTGCCTTGCAAAATGCTTTCACATCTATTATATGATGGGAATATATATATTATATTATGGGATGTTATTGGAAATAAAGATAGTTTTGGTAGTGGTGTGAGCCAGTCTTTCTCAGTGTGTTACTTTCTTGTAGGAAAACCCCAATATAGTTAGTAGGAATTTAATGACAAAGATGTTGTGGTGAGACAAAGGCAGGAAAGGAAGAGAATTATTCCATTTATTGGTGGGGGAAGTAGAGGGAAGAAACTTCTACTGGTATTGGTTGGTAGAAGGACAAATCTATTGTAAGGGAGGAGAGAAGGGAAAAATCTGGTGGGACGATTGAGAGGAAGTAGAAAGAAGAGAATTTTAGGCTTCTAGTAGGAGCGTGCTGGTGAGCATTCCTAGGGGTGTAGAAGAATTTTATTATTGAAGGGGTGAAGGGGGACTAGCAGGAATGAGCAGAAGCAAATTTCTCTAGAGGCACTCATCTAAAACCTTTTGGTGGTTCTTTTTTCAACTGCAGGCTTTTCTCCTCTATCCAAAATATAGCAATACTAGTTCTATGGTCTTTAATATAATTTGTCAATTTATATTGGGATCTGGTGGTGATGTAAATTTTAAATTGAAAAGATGCAGTCAAAGAAAATGATTTTTGCCAACTTACTGAATGAATTTAGCATATTTGGTGTGAAAGCTTTCTGTAGCTTTGTAGTTTTATTACATTTATGGCTATAGGATGGGTTCACATTCTTGTCCCCTAGGAAACGCAACTTTCTCTGAAAACAATTTGGCCCGGTCACATTTTACTCACCATAATACACACTAGCCATAGTCAATACTACGATATTTTGATTTTAACTCTAACAATGATTCCATACTCGGCACGTACATGCACTGACACACACACAAAGAAAAGAAGAAAAACGATGAAGAAAGAATTGTAAGAGCCTCTTTTATGTCTTCACCAACTGGGAAAAATAGGAAAAGAAGTCAGTGGTAGTAACCATCATTGTATGTTGCCTTTTGTGGCTCCCTTTCCTGATCAAATAAATAATTTGTAAGGTTTTGATGACAAAAAGATGTGACTTCTGCTGAGCTCTCACCTGCCAGCTCTACTCCATGCAGTCTGATTTAGAGAGAAAGTAGAGAAAGCTTCCCGTCTCCCATTTCCCCTAATAAGGGAGAGCCCAGCAGTGAGGTTAATCGTTTGAATTTTGCAACTCATATTGAGGAAAAACAGAAATAATTCTTCACCTTGGACATTGGAAATTTCCTGGCAAACTTTTCAGAGCTCAAGGTTAGACGTTTCCCCTTTTGAATCATAAATACAAAATATTTATATTGTCTCACAACCTGATCTCCCACTGAAGTCAATCCTACTAGGCTATATAAAATGGAGTGGAAATCACTTATTGGATATCGGCTCAGGGTGAAAATAAATGGAGGAGTATAAAAGGAGCTTCCAATCACCGAGAAGCTGGTTGGAAATGAAAGTAGAATCTGCCCAAGAAGGTGGTGGTCATTAAAAAACAGCAACTTCCCTGTAAGCTTTTCTCAGGAGTTGTCTGAAAATATTTATAAGGACAACAGTCTAAGGTATCAAATATGAAAATTGTGTTAAAACCACATCTATATAAGCAGGACATTCCAGAGATGAGCCTTAGCATGAAACTCAGTAATTTTAGGGTTGGGCACTTTGCAACAATGTTACAGGTGCACATCATTGAAGCAATGTCTGCTTCTAAAGAAACTGTACAGTGAAGCCTATTTTAAATATCTAAGGAGATTAAACTAACTTTGGTGGGTATTTCTAGGATCACAGAATTTGGAAGTTGTTGGTAAAGAAAAGATGTGTCTTGGGCTTTGCTGTTACCATTCCGCAGATATCTATGTACCTGTTGGGTTTTGTTGACTGTAATTTCCATGTCAAAATGGGACATATGGTCTTATAAATTTGAATGTAGTTATACGACAACTCAACAGAAGCCATTAATTTGTTCGGGCACGAGAAAAAAAAGTGTTTATTAGTACCAAATTGTTTTTGCCAGTCAGTGTGCCAGAAAGAGACTATTTGAAATTGTGATTTCAGAAGAATCTAGGTTTCTACATCTACAGTGTCCCCTTCTGTAATGTATTTTTGTTTTATAATTAAAACAAATATTCTTTTTCTCAAAGTGGCTATGCCTGTGTTTAAATATTAATTTCCTAGTAGTTAAACAATATTACCTTATTTATATAGGTATTGGGCCAGGATTAAGACTTTTTTTTTTTTTTTTTTAAAGAGAAACAGAGATATCATTACTTATAATTTAATTTAATCATTTAAGGTAGACAGAAGGCTGTAGGATTGGAGTCCCCCTTGGTGAACACCCTCTGTTATCCCCAGATCCATACAGAAATGCTTTAATCTCAGGAATATATTTGTGAATCCTTTGGACTTGAATGTACCAATGCAAAACAAATGCCTGTCCTAACTTGGAATGCTATACCTCAGAAGTAGCACGACATTTGTCAGTTATTGATGAGTATTGCTGGAAGACGCTGAGCGCCTGGCTTCAGACCAGCACTTGATTTGCCAATGCAAGGCGTGTCTGTTGGGTTTCTAAAGCTGGTGGTTTAGCCGCTGCTAAGCTCTTGCTTTGGTCCACATTGCTTTTCCAGCACAACATGCTGACGACAGAAATACCTCAAATTATGGCTTTTCTTCTAAAAGTCTGCATAGATATCAGCTTGTAGTCTCACAGATAATCTGGAAGGCAGCCATTGATGAGTCCCTTTTAGGGATTACAGCAGGAGATTTGGGTAAAGATAGCAGCACACCTTCCCATTCACACTGGGCATTGCCAGCAAGGCCAGGTGCCTTAGCCTGTTTGCTTTCCTCCTCCTGCCTCAGAACAACCTTCTTCAAACTGTGTTTGGAGTGGGGGTTGGGGAAGTCGGGGGGACAGCACAAGGGGAGGAGCAATTTCAATAGGTACTTTGTATTGTAGACCCACTTCATTCCATCACATATTTCCTGACATTTTATTATGCTAGGAAGAGAAAAAATAAAGATGTAGATTATCACAGCAGAGAATAATGGCTATGAATGTAGACTTTGGGGGTTGGCAGATCTGGGTTGGAGACCCAGTTCTGCCATTCAGTACTAGTGTGACATTTAAGTGGCTCATCCCGACTTGGTGGGCCTTGTTTTCTCATCTCTGAAGGAGCCAGTGTCTAACCCACGGTATAGCTGTAAGGATTTGGTTTGCAGGTGTGAACAAAGTGGTAGGAGAGTGCCTGACCCATAACGGGCGCTCAATACACATCAGATATGAGGATGATGATGGTGAAGGGGACGATGATTGTGTGTGCCATGTTGATAACCCTGAGCCAACAGTGCTACCCACCAGCCAGCTTGGTCAGCCCAAAACTTGGATGTCACCCTCCAGTCTGTCATCAGGTCTCATCCGTGTTACCACTTCTGTATTTCTTGCCTTGGCCCAGTGCATGTTTTCTCACAGGCCCTCCTTATTTCCCATCCCGATAACTACAGTATGCTTCTGACTGTTCCCCTGACTTTGGTCCGTGCTTGGAGTGGGGGTTGGGGAAGTCGGGAGGACAGCACAAGGCGAGGAGTGATTTCAACAAGTACTGTTTTAATTTGACCTCCACATAGCAGCCAGAGAGCTGGTTCTAAACGTAAGCTCCTCATTTAAACCCTTCCATGCCTACCCACTGTCTTCTGGATGAATTTCAGACGTGTAAACAGGTCATGCATATCTTTGACGATTAGGCGCTGGCTCTCCTCCACCCCCCCCTAATACAGTCACAGACCTTGTCTCGAGCCACATGCACTGACCCTCCTGCTGTTACAGGAGGGGGCCGTTGATTTTCAGGTTGGGGGGTCTTTGCACATGATGGACCTATTCCCTGGAGCACCTTCATCTTCATTTGTGAGATAACATAGCAGAGATGTTGAGAGCATGGGCTCAGAGCTGGACCACCTGCATCTGAATCCTGGTTCCCGGCCCTCAGGAGCTGGGTGACTTTGGATAAGTTACTTAATCTCTCTGTGCCTCAGTTCCTCACCTTAAATATGGATAATAGTGTGACCTATTCTTCTTGTCAATGGGCATAAATGAATTATTAGCCATAAATTCTTTGAAAGTTTGCCTATCGTATAGTAATTACTAGAATGCTATCATTAATATTAGTAATATAAAAATAATTATGCGGATTGCTCCTGCTAATGTTTCAGAACTCCACTTAGGATTGAACTCATTCATGGCGGTTTCTCCGACACCCGCAGCCCCCAAGGCTGAATTGTGTGTGCCTCCTGTGTATTCCCGTCATGCCCCGTGTACTGCCAAGCACACTTCTCACACAGCATTGGAACCGTTTGCTTGCATTTCCCCCCTCCTGAGAGGCACCCTTGTGTCCTTCTCGTTTTTATATCTCTAGCAACTAGCACAGTACTTGGCAAGTAGTGAGTTCTAAATAGATGCTTAATGAATGCATTATCCTCATTTTACAGATAAGAGAAGTGAGATTAAAGAATTTGGGAAGCTTATGAAAGTGTTTAAGGAACTTGCTAAATCCAGATTTCTCATTTACAGAAAGGGAAAAAAAAGGGTATAATCACACATCTGGTAGAGTCTAGAATAAACTGAGATATCTCTGATTTCCTATCCCTCATTTATCCCACTACACCTCACTTACCGTAATTTACTAAGAAGACTTTTTCAATATTTGAAATGAATGAGACTTGATTTCGTATCATTGTAGAATTCTATTGTAAGCAGCCACAATAAACCTCTGCAAATTCTAGAGCAGTGACTTAAGCATTCTGGAGAGAACATTAACAAGTAACAGTTTGTGTTAGAAACTTCAAAAGGTACAGGGTGCTGTGTCCCTGTTATCACAGGTTTATACCAGAGGAAAGAAGGAGGTGTGTGTGTGTGTGTGTGTGTGTGTGTGTGTGTGTGCACAGCTTCCAAGAATACATCTCCATCCCCAAGTCAGCGCCAAGTTTGCCATGTGCTATCTAACTTTTTACTCTGGTTGGTTAGGAGTCAGATTCGTTCTGGTTAGTTGTATATGTGATTAGTTTACTAGACTGTGTGAGCTCCTCCAGGGCAGGGGCCATTCCGTATTGATTCTCGTATCATCTGCAATTCCTTGCCCACTGCCAGAGTGAAGTGGTTCTGAGCAGTGCGGAGAGGCACAGGGTGTGGCTTAGCAGCTGTGGGACATGAACAAGCTGCATGTCTGCCAAAGCCTCAGCTTCCCCATTTGTAAGATGGGGCTAATTGCTCTTACCAGACTGGAGTGAGGATTGGATGCAGTAATGTATGTAAGACTCTCAGCATAGTGCTGACACCGAGTCAGTGCCACTGTTGATGGAATGTTTGCCAGTCGACTGAGGGCAATACTGTTTCTATAGGAGATGCTCAGTAAGGTTTGCTGAAAGTGTCATTATCCATGCTCGGAGCCTGGCTGTGGAAATATTGATACTGATGTGTGTGTATGTACACAAATACATAGGCATATGTACATATTCTTATATACACACACATGCAGACATACCTTTAAAAAATGAATGTCCCCTTCCTTGTGACAGCCTCCTTCCTCTTTTTCAACATTACATATATATTTTAAAGAAAAAAAAAGATCAGTAGGATGAATGTTAGTGGTTGTGGGCATTTTATGAGTTTGGGGATTGCTTCAATTCCATAAAGTAATTATAAAACAAAAGGAGTGAAGGAGGAAACAAAGGCTGAGGAATAGAAAGGGAGACATTTATGCCCCCTCTTTATTTTTTTTAAGGCCTGTCTCTTTACGCACAGATAAATGAATGTCTAACAGCCATGCAGACCCATACCTGCCCAGGAGGGCGCTGTAACATCTCTGGGTGTCCATGTAGCTCTAGGTACTCAATGATGTATGATGGCTCCATGAATATCCCTGCGTTATGGAAACTGCCTATTGGAGAAGGTATGTCGAAAGAACTCCAAAATCAATTGCATCTCTATGAATTATTGCCCTGTTTGCCATCACTTTCCTGTCCTTTTTGTAAGGGTTCATTGTTGTGATAAGGTTGGATAAGATTTTTTTTTTCTTCAAGAAACTCTGTGTATTTTTATCTTGTGTTGTCACAAAAGTGTCCTCCCACCTCTTTCCAGCTTGGGTGTTTAAATGCTCCGGGCATTTTAATGCTCCGGGCCTTGGATTTGCTGGTTGGAGGACTAGGCTTGGATTTGCTGGTTGGAGGACCAGGCTTCTTGCACACTGCAACCCGGAATATGTGGCAGGCTCTGGGGACTCAAGCTCATTTTAAGTAGAAAACACTCATTTTTCCTGCGACAATGAGCATGACATTCACATGCTGGCATCCAGTACCGTCTTGCTGCTGTTATACCAAACGGAGAGTTGTTACTAAATGAACATTTCTTGCTCTTGTGTAAATAGATAGATTAATGGCATTAAGTGAAAGCCAAGCCTGCCTGAAATGTTAACTTCCTTATGGGGTTTTGAGTTTCTCTTATTTTTGATAAATGGACCAATCTGGCAATAAAATCCTTGCACAGTAGGTTAATAATGTCATAGCTGAACTGTGAAATAGTAATGTGTGTACCATCTCTCAGCAAACAATAATCCTTGAAGCCTGATAAATCTATTTTCAGCCCAATTGCATGTTCATTGTTACCCAGGACTCCTTCTCTGCAAATACAAAGCAGTTTTGTCACATGCCTTCTTAAGCTGAAGCATCGCGGAAAGTCAAAGGCACGCAGGCCTGTGAAGGCAGAGGGACAGGTTCGTTTTCAGCTCTCCTCTGCCCTCAGTGTCTGAAAACTGTCCCCAGAACCCTTGAAGTGCTGGTATGGATGCTTCCAGTCCTTCCTGAGCCCAAAGCACTGATGTGCTGCTGGATGGAGGGCAAGACTGGGGCCAAGGAAGGAAAATTTCCCCCAGACCCATCTGTTTTCAACCACTTATTAGCAGGCTAGGTTTGCTGCTATTTACCCCAAATCCCTGATGACAAGAGAGGCGATGGGGAGACTTCTGTACACTGACTTCCTGGAGAGCTGGGAATACAGAATCTGGCAAATGTCTGTGGGTTTCAGACAGCCCTCAGCACACACAGACTTGTGTGCAGAACACTTCAGCACCGCGCATCGTAAACAAAAGACAGCCAAGTACCCTCCTTGTACTAAAACAGAGTGGGAAAACACGGCCCCCTTTCTGTGGGCGGTCGCGGGCGACTCCAGCGTAAAATTTGCACTGTGTAGGTAAAAGAGAGAAGTGTATCCAAAATCGTGGTTGATTTTGAGGGGATTATTTAAGCGTCAGAATCTAAGTAGCTCGGGGCAGTGCACATAAACTTGACAAACAGGCTACTTTAGTCCTGTCTGACTGTATCAGCATAATAGGGCAATGAAGCTTTTATTCATTCAAAGAAAGGTTGAGTTTGATTGGCAGGGCAGCCTGCCTGAACGCGAGTGGCTCTTTTCCCCAACACTTCACTGCTATCAATTACCGTTTTGAATACGAAGTGTTTCTAATGTAAAATAATGCCAACCTCTGCCTCTATCCTCAGGCCAGAAAGCTTCTTTGTCTTATTTATTCCCAGTCTGTGACTGCTCTGAACCTTCCTCCCTCTTGTTTTTTTTTTTTTGCCCCCCTTCTTCTTCTTTTCTTTCAGTATCTAAATGATGTAACATTGCCAGCAAAAGTGAGGTTCATGCAGAAAACATTCCTGTTCTTTATTTTAATCAATACCCTCCTGGGTGAATGACATTTCCACCTTAGTGATTAAAAATCAGAAGACCTGGGGATGTCCATGCTTGTGAATCACCCTGGGTTCCAGGAACAAAGGAGGCCTTTTTGCTTTTTGTAATTTTCCCTTCGTACAACAAACAACTGGGCTCTGAAGTTGATTTCATTTAACAGTCAACTTCTGTTTAGAAAAACGTGCACAACTGAACTGAATGCTGTTCTTATTTAAATCGGCAAGTGATTTGCTTTAGCTGCCATCTGTTGGCCGGTTAGCTATTTTAATTTGATGCTGGGGACATTACCTGACTTTATATATTGCATTTTGATCTGCATCATGTTTGAGAAATGTCTGAAAATGACTCTAAGGGAGAGGACTTTGAAGGATTCTGTTGAACAAATATGTACATATGTTAATGCAGCACTGGGCACACAAGTGTGGGAAAATACAAGCCTGTGTCTGTATAACACGAGTCTTGCCTAATAATATTTATGGCTGGATTGATAATAATTCCTTCAAAATTTTCTTTCCTCTGCATTTCCAACTGGCCGTCCTCATTTAAAAAGCATTAACTTTGAGCTTTCCTGGTATCCTTATCCGTTTTTCTAAAGCTGTGGTTTCTCTGTTTATCAAGTTTATAACCTTTCTGAGCAGGGTTTGGATGGTGGGGTCAGCGTGGTGGAGTGTCCACATGGACCTGAGGGCTGAAGGTGGATGACTGAAACCTCCCTCCCCTTCCCACTTTCTCAGACCACCCAGAGTTTGATAGAACTTGCTGAGTTTGTATGGACAGCCTCCTAAAAGAGGCAGTGGGGCAGCTTGGAAAGCGCGCAGGGCAACGAGTCACCAGGCCTTGTTTCTTGGGGTGGCTGGGCTTTCTGCCGCTAATTAGCTTAGTTGTGTGATTTCAGGCAAGTCATTTAACCCGTCTGTGCTTCCATCTCCTCCTGTGTAAAACCAGGTGATCTCCAAATGCCCTTCCTGCCCTGATGTTCTAGAAAGCCTGGTTCAGGGGAGAGAGAGAGAGAGACAGACAGACAGACAGACAGACATGCGGCCCAGTCCTTGCCCTCAAGTATTTCACAATTTTATTGAGACCACAGGAATTATTAATATTCACAACACATCAACAGAACTGGTGCTAATCAAATGCTGGATTATCTTCCTCTCTGCTTCCCCCCCCCTCCTCACCCTCACGAATAAATTCAAACTTCTTACAACTTTTGAAAATGATTTTATTATTTTCAAATATTGCCTTCCACGTGATGCTCTTTTCTATATAACCTCTTCCTCTGAGTCTGTGATATTTGTTCTCTGCCTTTCTTTTCTCACATCCATTAGCATGTAGGCAGGAATACACAGGAGCATTTCCACTTGAACTTTCCTCACTCTTTGGGCAGCCTCTTTGCCAAACTCACCTTGACAGGCGCACTCTCCCTTGAGCATATGTGCTAACAAGCTCAGTTTACTGTGTTCCCCATTGTGATCAATGATAGCATTTAAGTACCCAGTTATATACTGTACAGAACCAATTATTTATGCACAAAACATTCAGGCAACAGACTTGGCACAACAGATAATATTAAGACTGAGAAGACGATAAGGAATCAGGAATGAGTCAATAATGGGGTATAGACTGGAGAGAAAAAACTAGGAGTTTTAGCTCAAAATTTGGAATGGTGGGAATCTACATTTTTCTTCCATTTATTGGACTTCAGGAATATGTAAGGATATTTTGACTGGCTAAAAGTAGAAATTTAGATGTACCTCTTGTGTTTGAATCACACCTCCCATGCCAGCTAAACGTGCAACTTGGGGCAAATTACTTGACATCTCTGAGCTTCAGTTTCCTCCCTGAAAAGTGAAGGCAGTAAGAGTATATCCCTACACCATAGGCTTGTTGTGAGGAGTCAATGAGAAAATGCCTATAAAGCCTTTAGCATGGCATCAGGGAGACGGTAAGGATTCGGTGAATGTTTTCTATTGTTGTCATTGTTATGTGGAAGTCATAACACCAGAAACTTGTGTCTTAATTGGAGATATTCTTGCATAGGAGCAGAAAACGGAGGCACCAACTTAGGCTTGGGAAGCTTTGCAATTAAAAATCACTCCAACCTATCCAATAAACTTCCCTCTCTCCTCCCCTCCCCCATTGCTTACGCTCATATACATTTTTTTTTCTGATAATTATAAATACAGATCTGCCTCACCTCAACGCAGTTCAATATTCTCACCGCTGTTAGTTTCAGAATCACAGTTGATTTCTTACTAAGTGACAATTCCTTTTGGGTCGCGCCTCTGCAAACTCAATTTGTTATTTATTTTCTGTTTGCAAGTTGCCTCTGATTGCAACTTGATTTAAACATCACCCATGAACCATGGCAAGTTCCCTCTGGAAGCAGATCCTGACTGAGTTGCCCTTGGGTTTGGCTCCAAAGAGCAGTAACATGGGGTTATGTTCTTTTCCATTGTGACTCAGGAGTAGTTGGCACATATGCTCTACTTCTTGCTGGTTTTATAGGCCGGAAGCTATTATTTCCATAGCAAGATATGGCAAACGGAAAGGACTTCTTCCCTAATTATTATAATGAGGCTTCCTGAGCATTATTGGAAAGGGACTCCACGGAAAGTGTGTATCGTCACAGAACTCTGTACTATCAGCATAGCATTAGGTCTAAAATGATAATACCAATTGGAAAGTGTGTATGTATGTGTGTGTGCCTGTGTCTGTGTGTCTTTGCTTATGAACTATTGTCATAACTCCAAACATTTCTCCAAAAATGTCTCTTTAAAGGCAGAAAGGCCTAATAGGAATGAAATAATTTAGTCTTTATTTTTTATGAAGCAATAATATTTTTGAACAGTCAGCTGAATGTCTCCTAAGTTGCCTGGGTGCCTAAAGGGCTTAGAAAGTTCTTCCATGGAGATAAATAAGCTGTCAATTCATGATGAAGAAAATCAAACTCATGGTGTTGATCTTGGCAGGGAGGCCCGTATAAGTATGAGAGAAATTTTTGCCGAGATGTAACACAGCCCATGTGTTAGCAGTTAGCACTCCAGTGCCACAGTGTGCCTCTGCTAGCCTTTTCAAAAGATAAACATGGTTGTCAAAATAAGGAAGAGAAAAGATTAACCCGTTCAGGTGCATGTAAATAATAAATGACACCCCGCCTCCCTAGAGTACACACAAAGGAGGCAAGGGTCCAGAGAGTGATTTTTATTCAGTTACCTGAACGCCTTCTCAGGCTTAGGCTTGGAAATGTGGAATGGAGGCTGGCAAGTGAAATCTGGGAGCAGTGGGAAAAGGAGGTGGCGAAGGAAGAGGCTTCAAGGAAATGCAAGCCAAAAGCCAATTCATTTACTTAGTTCCCGACACTTTTACAATTTAATCGGGTATTTCTCTGACTTTGTGATCTAAACCCCATGCAGATTTTGGAGTGAGTACCTAAAAGAAAATAGCAAACAGAATCATTCTGTTTATACCCGATACTAGTACATTAGTGTAAAAAGACCTGTAAGTGTTATTCTCCCGGTATTAAAATCCAGTGCTGGGCATGAGCAGAGAGAGAGAGGGCTAATCATGCCATTTTAAAAATCATCATTGTATTAATAAGCTCAAAAGGGCTCTATCAAAACGCAACATTAGCCTGCCCATCGGTTGCTGTATAGATGGCGTCCCACTTTGCGGCCTGGGGATTTACAGGTTCTAAAGGTATTTTCATGCCTCCAAATTCAACATGAGGGTGCGCCCAGTGGAGCGGTGGCCCAGAACTTTTCAAACTGAAAATTAGGGGAATGTCAAACATTCTTTGAAGAGATATTGCTTTCCTTGAAGTTACCATGGTGTAGGTTGTGTAGCATTTTGTTTTTTCCTTCAGTGGTCCTACAAAGCAGCAGGCACTGTAAAACGGAAAACATTATTGGGTCTCACATCTCAGAAATCTCCTGTATAAATCAATGGCTCCATGTCATAAAAGTGTGCAATAACCGAGACTTAAGGAGAGAATCCTGATGGCGCTTCCCTGGGTTAAAAGTGGAGCATGGTAGACGGGAAAGGCCATGGGGTGAGGTTAGGAGATCCTCCACCTTCTCTAAGCCTCGTTTTCTGACAATAATGGCACCTGCCTACTAGAGGTGGTGGTGGGGAGAGGAGACTGTGTCTGCAAAGTACTGTGTGTGCTTTAGTGCTAGCTCTCCCTAAATATTAGCAGTTGTTACTGATTTTTGTTGCTGTTATTATTATTATCATTATTGGTCCTAATCATTCAAGTAGTCATGTGATACTGATAATTCAAGTAGTCATGTGATACTAAATGTGCCATGGGACACTTTTTTGTCCTCTAAACTTTCTCAAACGAAGGGGTTGGAGCAGACATATATAGGGATCCTCCCTCTAATAAGATCCTGGGCTTGTAAAGGTCCATTCTTTTGGTGTAATCAAGTGAAAAATGCACATCTTTATACCAAAAGCATCATAATTTTAGAGTTCTTGTGGGAAGGAACTGGGAAAAGTTTTACAAGTTTTAGGTTGTAATTAAGAAAGTAGATTATGCTAAAATTGACTCTATGAATGCATTAATGTTTTCTCTAACCACATTGGTATTATCCGGGTATGTGTAAATAAGAGGAGGGTGAAAAAGATGAATACTAATCCTGCAAAATTCAAATGAATATTAACTCTTATTCAAATAGTACAAGTGCAGTGCATAGGGAAATCAAGACATGAATTCATATGATTTCATTTTTTTTCAGCTGTGCACATCCTTTGGCTACAGAAGCAGCTTAGGAATTATAGTATTGCTCATTTCCGACTAGTGTATGACATCTGGGCTGCTCCTTTAAATATAGTAGCTTGTTTGCTCAGGCTTATGGCTTAGTGATATTTGTTTTGTCTTATAAATGCAGTGAAAGCAGGGATTACAGGTATTCCTCAAGGAATAATTAGAAATAAAAGGTTATTTATACCAAGGACATTTTTGAGTAGGATGTGTTCTTGATGGAGTCGTAAAGAAGTGATACCGGTTTCAGTTTCAATTTTGATGTGTTGGAACTCTATACTTTTTTAGAGTCCATTTGGAGAGGGTTAAAAAAAAAAAACCCTCGGAATTCACTGCACAAGTTCGTGTTAAAAAATGGCTTGTCCTTCTTCCTCTGTTTCAAGCTCTTCACTCCTTCATTTCTCTGTGTTTGGCTTTTAAAAATAAATTCAAGAAAGGAAAAATATATAACTACCAGCGCTGTTTCCATAAAAATAAAAGTGTCCCAGGGATCAAAGAGAAGTCTCGTCTTGGAATACAATTTGGCCAAAACTGCCTGGTGAGTGTGTATGTGTGTGTGTGCATCTATCCATGATTCATTCTGAGGGCTGTTTTAGCCTTCATAAAATATTCATGCTAGTTGTGCATGGTTCTATAATTGCCATCTCAGGCCTTGAATTATTTATAGGTTGTACTGTTCACATAGTCTCATTTACTGATAGAGAAGATAACACCATACAAGAGGATCCCAAACACTCTGAGGCCTGTTACTTTGCATTAAGTAGTGGAATTATATTACTGTAGGTGTAAAACGCTGGCCTTTTTTTCCTCCTTTCCCTTTAATATATCATTTTTGTATTTATAATATGCTAATTGTCAGGATGCTGTTAAGCCTCATAATTCCTGCAGAGTTTTACAGAAATCAAGATGTGGCTGAAATGGTTTAGCTCTTGATCCCAGAGTGATTGTACTAAAAAAACCCTGTCTTTACACAGAGCATAATTTATTGAAATGATGTATGACTCTACATGCATACCTGAGCCCTTTTGTTTTGTACTATTGATCAGTTTGTATGTCTCAGTGTTAACCAACACGTGGTTGGATTAGGTAGACATTTACCAAGGAGGCTTGCAAGCTTGCTGTCCCTAATTAAATACTGAGTTTCAGTTTAGTTGTGTGACAGTTTCCCTGCACCTGTTTGTTTTGCCTTCCTAATTCTCTTTTCCCTTTTCTGCCAACTTGTTCTTTATTTCATATATATTATACTGTTTGGAAATTTATTCTGGGCTGCGAATATACTGTAGTTATATCTTCCCTAACTCTTTTTTGGTATTATTTTGTTTCAAAAGTACCTGCTAATGTTAATCAAGATCAAAAGCCAGATTCACCACAGAATTTACTTTTCTGGTATTTTACTATCATTTTTCCATGTTTAAAGAGGAAAAACAGAAAAATTCATGGCAGCTCATAGTTTACTGCTGATATATTTTAGCTTTCCCTTGTACCAGTGGAAACTCATGAATTTTCTGCCAGCCTAGAAACTTCTGTACAATAATTTAACAACCTCTCTCCCACTGCTCCTGCTTCTGACCATTTCCCCCTCTAACCTTCCTATCACACCGGTTGCCTTTCCTTCTGAGTGTCACGTGCCCCTTCCCACACCTTTCCTAAAGTAAACCTACACACTGCCGTTGGCACAAGGGCGATTTTAACTTTGCAGCTGGATGGATTTAAGTGGTACCCAGATATGACTTTAAATAACACTGAATTGAGTAAAGAGGAAATAATTCCACTTAAAATTTCTTTTAGTCTTGATTAGGCCAAGGTCCCAGTTTGGTGCCAACCTGTCTTTGGCACCTCTCTCACACTTGCTTCATCTTCCTTTTCAGCACCTTTTGGCAGGCATCAGTATGAAGTTAAAATTTAGTAATTTTGTTTTCATTGATTTTTAATTTTATTGGTTCCCTCTGTTTAAAGGCAATTGGCAGTGGTTTTCATTAAAAATGGCAATGGAAAGTGTCAATTGAAAATACAAATGATTGGAGGAAAAAGAAGTGAATCAATATACATAAAACATCAAGTAAACAGTATGATGGATAATATGTAAACTTGACCAAAATTATGATGATGCTGTTTTGAATGATTGAAGTTCAGGGAACACTGTGATGATGCCCAGGCAGTGAGAGCTGGGGATTCAGTAGAGCCAGAGAGAGTGGTAGGGTTGAGCGATGGACAAAAAGAAGAGTAGAATCTAGATGGTGGTAGGGTGAAGGCATGTACTTTTGGACAATTCAGCAATCTTTTCTTTAGACAGTAAAATTTCCATTAGCCAAATGGGTTTTGTTCAATTTGCTCTTCTGACTAACTGAAGGTTCACCCTGTATTGATGGAAATTATTTTTAAAGGCAGGAGTCCCCTTTTCACCCTAGTGAGACAACAGGATAGGGGGATGGAATTGACTGTCTTGAATGAATGAGGGTTTTACAGGGCTCAGGGAGGTCATTGTAAGCAGCAGTGGATCTTGTAGACTTCATTGATTAGGAGTGTAGGAAATCAGAATGATTCTCTACAGAAGAGCCCTTGGACAAGGCTACATTTCTCAATAAAGCCAGAATATTGGCTTGTTTTGTTATGTAAAGAGAATGTTCTTTGGGAGATTTCTGGTCTATGCTTATGGACACTAACTGCCATGTCCTGAGAGCACAATACATATCCACTGTACTGAACTGAAATAGTGCCAGGTAGCATGGCTCTGATTAACTAATGTTTTCCTAAAAATATACACAGTGAAAAGTGAAGTTTATTGAAGATGATATTAGATCATTGTTTCATCTACTCAGTGTATCCTGCAGAGTAAAATGCCTGTATCTGTACACTGGGGGGTGGCCCAGGAATAAATTACATAGTTCTTAGGAGCTTATGACAACTCACTTGACAAAAGTGAATTGTGAGCTGAGCAGATTTTAAAATTAAAATTCAGATGTTAATGTCTTGCATTCTCATTTCCCTCCATCCAATCATCCAAAGGAAATGCCAAAACCTTTTCTACTTGGGTAGCTAGGGGTAGCCCTGTCTAAAAGCAGAGGGAAACTTAAGGCCATCTTGGGAGTGGAATGACCGAGGCCCTCCTGGTCACTTGTTAGTGTCTGTTTTGGCAACAAAATTGGGTTATAAAGTATTTTTTATTCCCTCAGCCAACATTATGTATTTTGGAAAAGCCACAGCTGCAAGTCCACCCAAGTACTTCTCTCTGTACCCTCTGGTGCTCTTTTCTTAGGCTGTCCCATTGGTTCTGTCTGTCCCAAGCTGGTGCCTTGTGCTTTCTTGAAGTTTATTTTAGAAAGGTGAATTTGGTGCATTGTCATGGAAAGAGCACCCGGCCTCTAAGGCCAGGTCTGAGAAAGGTCGAGGTCCCAGCTCTGCTGCTAATGAACTGTGCATCCTTGAGTGAATTCAGCAAAATACCTGAGCTTCTGTCTCCCCATCTGTAGAAAGACATTAGGCTCCCTAATTTTATAGAATGTTTTAACATTCTACGGTTCCACCATCCTCCCTTCTTTGTTGGTACCTCTGGTAATGGGCATCAGATCTCTTGGTTAGAGTCAGAACATCATTTATCATCACTTAAACAAGACCACATTTTTTACCTCTACCTCCATACACATGGCATGTGACCAATGGCAAGGATGACTCACTGGCTTTTCCCACCCTGTTTGGATTTTTCTACACATGACTATTATATAACTATTGCTAATAGCAACAGTTATGTTATTGCAGTTTTATGGCATTTTCCAAGGGAGTCAAAATGTGTCCAGTACATTATTTAATAATAAAAAAAAAAAGAGTGGTGAGGGTAATGGAGAATTGTTATTGTGTAGAACTTAGTTCTTTTGAGTACTTGGCATTTGATTTTGATACCTTAATCTGTTTTCTGCAGCAATCTGCATTGTCTGAACTTGAATATCATTACTCTCCAAGCTTTTGCTGGTCATAGACTCATATGGCCTGAAGAGAAATTAGTGGTCAGCTAGAGCAGCACCTCCTTTCTGTGGTATTTCTGCCAAGAGATGTCTGATCACTTCTTGAATGTGTGCAGTGATGAGGAATTCATCACCTCACAAGGCAGCCCATCCCTAGCCATTAGAGAGTTTTTCCTTCTGTTGAGTCAAAATTTGCTTTATGAGATTTTCATTCTTTTGTCCTTGTTTGTCTGGTGAACTCTTTGTGAGTGGATCTGCTGCTTTGTCCACATAGTAATAGTTCAAATATTTGGAGACAGCTATATTGTCACATTGAGTCTTCTTCCTGCTAAATGTTCCTTTAAGTACTCTCCATATGACATAGTTTTGAGGCTTCTGACCCCTTGACCACTCTATGCAAAGTATACACAAGTGTAAAGAGCAAGGACACTGTTCAATCAACTGTCAGTTCAGATTCCAGGTATGCTATGTGGCTGAGGGCAATGTGGTTAAGCCTGAATTCTCATCCTTAAAAGGGTGATAATATTTGAAAATATCTAACATCATCAGGGTGTATAGTACATGCTAAATAAAATTTCATTATTTCCCATTCAGAAAATTTTCTCTTATCTATACTTAATTATGACGTTTAGAAATGATGTGGGACTCCAGGTGTGCTCAGACCATTGGGGAGTAGAGCAGAACCTTTCTGGTAATACGGCCAGATGTTATTTTCCTTTTGGTTGGAGATGGAGGATGTGTGTGTTTCTGTTTCAGATCCCCTAAGACTGGCCCTCGCCAATGTGCTTTGGCAAAAAACTTTTTATTGGCACCAGGTAGACTGCTTGTTGATAAACAGTAGCAGTTTTGGAGCATGAAATCCTGCTTTTTATGAGTATTTGGCATATTGTGGAATTCGAATTTTGCCTTCTCTGGATTTTCTTGGCTTTCTTCAACAGCCTCCCTCTGTGGTCCCCAAAACAAAACAGGAGGAATAAATATCACCCTCAGACATGCCTCTTTCAGATTCAAAAGAAAGACAAACAAAATAGGTGTCCCCTAGCACAGCAGAGAATGGACTCTCCAATCAGCTTCCTGAAAGAATAATGACAATTTTGACAGTGTTCAGAACGTATCATGCCCCATACCAAGCCGCTGATCTGGACGAAAGACAGGGTAGTAAAGTGAAAAGGAAAGGTAAAACAGAGTTGTGTGGGCCCAAAAGGCAAAAACAAAACAAACGAACAACAAAACTTTTTTTGGTGGCGGTGGGGGTAGCATGTAGGGAGCATGTCAGGGCCTGTGACAAAGTTGGAGAAAGCAAAAACCAAAAAAAACATAGCCAATATGGCAAATCAAACCGCTTGAGGGAAGAGGAAATAGGAGGGTTTCACTAGTTTCCTGTGGCAAAATAATGCTAAAATGTGGAACGGCCCTCCCTCCTCTACCCCTTTGTCTGCAATGGGCTGGACTGAAAATTGGGGTGTTTTCTCTAAGGGTTTCCAGATCCTTTGGGTCCTTCTGGCTAAGCGACAGCACATTGTTATGCAAATTGATCCTGCTCCCAGCAGGATTTCAGTGCGCCCTGTGAAGACTTCTCTGCTGGGAAAAGAGCTTTTCAGCTGTCTCCTCCTGGGTTGATATCTTTATAGAGACACCAGAGCAGACAGCTTTCTGCATTATGCCCCACGCGGTACCTCAAGTTCTAGCATCCTCCGTTTTCGCCTCAGTTTCCGCCCCGCCCCCACTCACATGGGACAAGCCCAACTCTTCCCCTCTTTGACGTGCTCCAGAAGACCTCAGCCCTGGAAGGAGAAAAGTTTAATGCTTTCCAGGAGGAGGAGTCCATAAAACCTTTCTTTTCTTTCCTGTCAATGTCATTGTCAATGGGACATCAAACTTCCTTCTTTGGCTGTTTGTTGGTTTTATGAAGCCATTTTCAATCTTTTCAAGACTGAGTTACACGTTAATGCCTTCGACATCAAACATGTTGAAATCCTATCAGATTTTGCTTCCGCCATCTCCACCCCCTCTGCTGACTGGGTAACGCCACCGCTCTTGACCATTCTGCAGCACTTTCGGCATCTTTACAGCCGAAAGTTGTGCAAACACAGAGAGGCTGGAACACCCGTGTCATCACTTAATTTTAATTAAACTGCACACGTGGCCGTGAGGCCTCTGTCCCCAGACCCAGGAGTACTTTGATGCCATTTTCTTGAGAATCAGGCATTGCCCAATTTTCAAATAACAAAAAAGAGAAATGCCTCTTGCATCACCCTGAATTTCTCTCGGACCTCTTAGGGTGTGTGAAGGGCGTTACTTCTTGAACTAGACGTTCACAGACCCCAGGAAAACAAATTGGGCAATGTGCTCCCTGCCAGACCAAGTGCAACTCAAAAGCGTTTCTTATAAACATGTAATGAAAACATGTTTTTGCCTCTTGTTATTTTAGTTTCCTTTAAATTTTTGAATTATATTTTAAAGAAAAAGGCAGCATGTTTAACTTTCTAATGTCTTTAGGATTAGATTGCAAGGACTAAACTCTCAGGAGAAAAACTGAAAGTCTTTACAGTGTCTGGGTTTAAAATACAAGATTCTTTGTTCAGGTACTTACATCTTAAAGCTATTATTTATTAATATTAATCTAATGGCAAAATGAGGAGTTTGGCAAAAGATTTATAAGAGTGTATACATTTTTTTGTTTATTTGATTTTCAGGCAATTTGAATTATGACCCACTGTATTTGGACTAAATCCTTGGGATAAAACTACATAAAAATTCCCAGAGATGGATTGTGCAATCTGTTTTTAGCTTAAAATTCACTTTTTAAAAAGAATTAAATAAAAAAATTCTCAAAGTTTATATAGGCAAGTGATGGTAGTACCTTTTGAATTTTGCAAACAAGCGGACAAATAAATGAAAATGGGCTCTGAGGTTCTAATGACTGAAAGCCTGTTAAATGGGAGACACCATAGGAATCCTGCAGGATCCATTCCAAACCTTAAAAATATTCCATTTTCCAAACTTGCTAATTTCTATGTCTATTATAATAATTAGGTTCTGGAATTAAGATTTAACATGAAGGGATGGCAGGGAGAAAGACAATAAAAAAAAAATAAAAAAAAAATGACCTAACCATATGGAAGATTTGGTACAGGCCAAAAACTGGAAAAATTTTTTTTTCCTTAAATCAAGGCAGGTGGAGAAAATTGTTCTTTATGCCAAGAACCTTCACCCACAAAGCTGTGGACTTGTATGTAGACTGATTTCTAAGGAAATCCCTGACCTTCTTTGTCCCTGCACTCTTGTTATTGCACATTGTGCTCAGCCAGGTGTGTGGAGTCTGCTAGAGCTGCTTCTGGTCAGGACAAAGTAACAGAAAAGGGACATGAGTTCAAGAAACTTCATATTTCTCCTTGAACCTTGAATTAGATGAAAATATGGAGGTCGAGTTACACCCAAATTGCACACTATTGGTTTTGTGAAATACGAGGTCATGGCTTATAAGGTGATATAAATTATTCAGGACTGCTTAGAAGCAAATAAATACCCGCTTCCACCCCAACACTCAGTGGCCATCATAGGAATGCGGACCTTTCACCTGACCGTTGGTGCGCTGGGCAGGCACATCTACCTTCCCCCTCTTCACGGAGACCACTGCAACTTCATTATTAGTTGGGATGTCAGGTTGTCTTGAAACTACGCTGGGAAAAATAGACTAGAAATAAAAACAAATTTGAAATTGGCTTTGACCACATTTATAGGATTTTTATGGTTTAAATGACACTGTTGCATATTTAATCTTTTGGAGAAGAAAGTACAGGGGGTTATTACACAGTTCTTTGCCACAAATTATGTATCTTATGTATTCCACATCTGTGCCTCTGTGTGTGTGTCGGAGTGCTTTGCTGGTTTGTGTGAGTATGTAACTGTGTACTTAGATGTATATAATATGTGGTGCTGTGTGTATGTATATATATATATGTATGTATGTATGTATTACTGGAGTCCCCAGTGTATAGTTTATAGTTTGGAAAGAAATCATCTTCTATCATTCGTCACTGCCTAGCTGTTGTAGACTGGGCCAGAACATCATTTGTTAACAGCGACAAAGCCGCACTCATAAACGCCGACATGTTACATTAATTTATAGGCACTGAGTGACTTATTAAAAGTGACATGTGAAATATAACAGTGCCCGGTATGGATGATTAGGTTTCGGGCTTTGAATTGTTGACAAGGCTGGGGTAATGAATTGCGGGACACCAGCTCGTGCGTTTCCCCCTCATTAGTCAGTATTAGCTACATTAATAGTAATAATTGGATATATTCATCATTTGAAATGTTTTAATAAATGTTTGGACAGTACCTGATCGGGGTTGTCAAATATTAGGCTTGAAGGGTTGTGACAAGAGAAAAATGATGATGTTCCTTAGGTGAGAGATTTATGCAGCTTTGGGGATGGCAGCCTTGACTTTCTATTCCCTAAGGAACTGTGAGTTCAGATGTGCTAGGGATACAAGCCATAGAAAGGGGTAAGGCAGACTTTCTCCTGCCTTATAGGATGTTTCTGCAGGAAGGCTTTAGAAGGACAAGAGGACCCACCTGGCAGGACACAAATCTGTGACTGGTTCACTCAGGGTGGTTTCGTGGGAAGAGATTCAGTCTCAGCTTTGCCTCAAGTTAGCTGTGTGGCCTTGGGCAAGTCCTCCCTTCATTTCTATGCCTTTGCTATGTCTTATTTGGGGTCCTTTGAGATCTAACATTGAGTGAGCTCGATCATTGAGTGTGATCCTATAAGTATAAGTAGACCTCTAACTATCTCCCTCCTTCCTTTACTCTTAACTGTATTTATTGAGGACTAATGTGTTCAGAGAACTCTGTTAGCTTCCATGAGAACTGTAAAGATGGATAAGACCCTTCTCTGGCCATGCAGTATTATGTGAGTGATATGGATGTGATACAGTGACTGGAGGCTAGAAGTATCTAAATTTCATAAAGTTCTTTACTGATGTTTCTTTTACTGTGGTCAGATTAAACCTGGGGGAAAAGAGGTTCTGTAAACATTTACACGGTTACTCTGTCCAACCCATTCCCCTACCCCAATATGGCAACAAAGTAAAACAAAATGAAAAGAGGTGAGTCTTTAATTTGCATTTGAACAAATATAAATTTTAGTTCAAAATGGGGAATGACTCAGATCGCATAATAATAATGATAATAACTAGTAGTAATGGTAAAAGTACACTTTATTGAACATTTACTCTATGTACTGCTCTTGGGACTTTACATGTATTCTCTTATTTAATCCCCACAATAACCCCCCAAGGTAGGTATTATAATATCCATTTTACAGATGAGGAGACAGACGCTTAAAGAGTTAAGTGACATGGTGTAGAGTCCAAATTGGAACCATGTTTGACCAACTTCACATCTGACCCAATCTGCTCTACTGCCTCTAACATTTTGGGGGCCTGCTCATTTCTGATGGCATAATTCAGGAGGGCTTTTGTCTAATTAGAGAGTATTTGGAAAGAGTGCAAAGGATGATGAAAAGTCTGGATATCATGTCCTGTGGCTGTAGAGGAAATAAGGTGGGCTAATCCTGGAAAAGAAGTCTGGGAAGATAAGGTGGCTGCTTTCAAATTATTTAAGAGTTATCTTGGGGAAGGACACGTGTTGCTCCCTGGACCCAAACTCAAAACTGGGATTTCTGAAAGTAAATGACAGGAGGGCAGAATCCCGTTCTCAGGAAGAGAATCTATCAGAGCTGTCCAATGTGAATGGAAAGGACCGCCTCCCTGTGACTCGGAACTTTCTGTCCTAGCTTGAATGATCCTGCCTCTCTCTGGGACTTTCTCACATCACTTTCTTCTTGGCTACTATGCTCCAGCCACACTGCCCTTTGCACTAACTGGAACCCTTTTCCCCTAGATTTTGACACGACTGGCTCCTTCTTGTCCTTCAAGTCTTAGCCAAAACAACCTCTTCTTGAGATGTTTTCTCTAACCACCTTATTTCAAGTTTCTCTTTTTCTACCAGCAATCACTTTACATCCTGCCATCTTTTCTCCTCCAATAGTTCCATTGGTAACTGAAATTTTCTTGTTTACTTGTGAGCTTTTTCTTTGCTTATTGTCTTTTTTCTCCATGAGAATGTAAACTTTATTAAGGCGCGGGGGGAAGCTTTCCCATCTTCTGTATCTTATGTCCACCTTCCAGGGCAAGCATAGAACTTCCAGAGTAACCATTTGTCAGGGCCATTGAGGAAGAGATCTTTTCTTTGAATGGAAAGGTGGACTAGATAACTCCTATATTTCTTGCTCATTCTTACTAGCCATATCTCAATATTAAAGCAGTTCCCCTTGCTTTTTTGTCTTGTCAGAAAGATAGGAGAGTGTTTGAGGTTTTAAAAGACCCTTGCTTGGTTTGGAAACCATCACTCTCTTCACATCTAAGATAACTTCTGAGTTAATGGGTTTGATTTGCTCCCTCAGTAACTCAGTGGGACTTCTCTACATCTGCGGCCATTCAGCTTGGGGGTCAGGTGTATTAGTACGAGACTTTGGCATCATTTATGTAAAAAAAGTTTAGAATGCAGCAAAAGAAAAATTTCCATTGTCTTAATGAGACTTTACCAAGCTTGTGTTGTTTATTAAAGATGATATTCCCCATTGTGTGAAAAAATTTATATCATTGCCACATAGTATAAAACTGTGGCTATTTCACTTTAGTACAACTTGGTTTTGCAAACATTCCAGCGTATGGTTCTTTACAATGAGCCATGATGCTCTGTACACACAGTTCACAGCTAGAGTGTATTGAGGTTCTTGGTGCCCTTGATTACTTTATTTTGGATTCCCAATTATTTCTCAATTGTGGGTAGTATGTTCTCATTTGTATTTAGAAACAGTGTCCCGGTTCTGAGGATACAGAGATGAAAAGCCATGGTTCTTATCACACTCTAGTTGGGAAGATGATAAGTGAACAGATAGTCACAGAGAAATGTGAAGGATGTGATTCTGGAAGTATCACGGAGCCCTAGACATGGGATAGACCACATCTGCCTGGATGAGATTGGGAAGGCTTCTCAGAAGAAGGGGTGCTGTCATCTGCACCAATACATTCAATGACTGCAGGTGAAGACAGGCAGGACCTACGGATATGCAATATGCACTGCTTGCTTCATGGGGGGCTTTGCTTGTTTTATGTTTTTAAATACATATGGATGTCCTGAGTCCTGAGTTATCAAAACCAAAACCACGGGGCATAGTAAGGTTTGTTTTTGGATTTTCCCCAACTTGATTTGGCCACATCCCCAGTTACCTTGATCCAAGTCAACATTTTCAAATGAAACTATTTAATACTCACTGTGAAACAGTGTGGCATATTGACCAAGTAATTCTTGTACCAGGTAATCAACCTAAGGAAATACTCAGATATGCAAATAAAAGGTTATGTACAAAGATGTTCATTGCAGTCTTATTTATAATAGCAAAAACTTGAAAGTGATCTTGACAGTAAGAGATTGGTTGAATATACCACTTTATATGATGAAAGGTGAAGTTAAAAAATATTACCATTTGAAAATTACTTAATGGCATGGAAAAGATTATAAAATTTGTATATGCATGGAAGAAAATGGGATACAGGTTGTTTTTTATTTATTTTTTATTACTTTTGGGTATTTAAATTTTTTACAATAAAAATTCGTTTATAATAAAAAAGCTAGACACAGATTAAAAACATGCCATATGAAATTTATGTATCTAAGAAGATGTCACACAACCAAAGAAAAGATAGTTGCTGCATGATGGCAAAAAACGTGGGAATTGCTAAGGTCTGACTAAACTGCTCTGTCACTAGGATCTTGTTAAACACCAGGGTATTTATTTAAGGCAGCATTTGACTAAGCTAATTCCAGACATTTCTCTCAACTCCTGGGCAGTCGGTTTTAAGTTGCAGAGAAGATTTCTGGCTCAGACCAATGAGGGAGTGTACATAAACATGGGGTTTATTTTGTCAGAGATGTTCATGAGAGACTCAGTTTTTACTGATCGATTTTGTTCTTTGTGGCCGTTTATTTATTCTTGAGATACCTCTGCAGATCCTCACTTGAGTGAAAAGGGGATCTGTTCTCATGGCAGGGCTCAGTCGCTGATCAACAAGGCTCTAAGAATAGAGTATTAATTCGGTAACTGTGCTCTTAACATTCTAGAAAATTGGCTTCATTTCTACAAATGAATGATGTTGCTTCAAATATTTTCAGAAATTCCCACCCATGTTTCATATTCTGTGCTTACCATGTAGTAGAAGGCATGAATAATGTTTCTCCTCACCCTTAGGTTTCTTTTTCTTTTTCTTGCCTGCCTTTGAGCGAGGCACATGATGACAACAGTTCTTACCCATCACTTGGACCCTCCAGGGCACAGAGGGGACAATTGACTAGAAAAGGTCTGAATAGATTCTACTCATCCCTTTAGTGAGTACATGAGAAAAGAGGAGATTTACAGTTAAGGTCCTAAATCAGATCTGGCTGTTAAAGTTTTTGTTGAGGATTTAGGGAGGCTGAAGCTAAAACTGAGTGTCGTCTTGGAGGTTAATCCGCCCGGCTCTGCTCGCTGTGATACTGACATGGTGGAGCAGCTGAGGGTGAGAGGCCCTGAGTTGGCCTCTGTGCACGGCATTCGAGGTGTATGTAAGGATGGTAAGGTCAGGGGTTCTGAGGCCAGAGGCGTTTCTGTCTTAGGTCATACAAGCACAGATGACACACATGCTCTGTGGGCAAGAGTTAAAGGGGAGCTGGAAGGGAAGCCTGAGCCATTAGAAATATCACTCATGTACCTTGCAAAGCATTAAGTAACGCCCCTTCTAAAGTTCAAGCTGACCACATGAGCTGAGAAAAGCATAGCAGCCAGGGAGTCCAGAGGATGAGAGGGTTTTCTTGTCCTTCTATAAGTGAGATGGGCTCAGCTGCCCCAGAGAGCCATGTGAAGCTGGCATTCAAGTCCATTGCCAGTGGAAGCCATGGGAGGTGGCTCCTCTCCACATGTTGGTGGCTTGTCTCCAAACTCTGAATGGGACCTCTGTGCACACTCCAGACCCTCATTCCTGTGCCTGTGAGCTAGAGGGAGTAGGCAGGCAGGGGAAAAGCACCCTTCACAAATAAGTCTGAATCGTTATAACCTAGGTGCAAACTGTAGTGAACAAGAACATGGATTCTGGCCTTTGACAGACATGGGCTTATACCCAGGTTCTCTTGCTTACTAGATTTGTGACCTCAGACAAGTTATAATTTTTCTGGGTATCAGTTTCCTAACAAATGGACTGCTAGTAGTGTCTGCCTTGGTCGTGGCTACCTTAGGGTGGTTGTGAGGATTGAACAAGCTCATGTTAGCAGTAAAGTGTTCAGTAAATAACCTTGCATGTAGTAAGCACACAAATAATGGTCCTTCTAATGAGAAGAATAAGAACAATAGTAATCATGATGATACTTCTATTAGTAGCAGAAGTAGAAGTATTATTGCCAATACTGAAGTACTTTAGCCATCCATACTTGTCATTTCTCTGTAGGTCTCAAAGGAAAATATTTGATTAATGTCCATTCATTCAGCATACAATGGATATTTGTGGTATACAAGATTCCTCTAAGCACTGTGGAGGAACCAGAAGTGTATAAAATATGTTCTCTCCACTTAGACACTCTAGCTGGGCAGATAAGAAATGGAAATGCAAATAAGCCATTGCTGATACTAAAAAGCCTGTATGGTTTAAACAAAGACTGTAGTAATTTAGACAATGCCATTTTGGCCATAGTGATCAAGGTGGCCCTAGAGTTGACCTTGAAGAATGGACTCGATTTCCTTCCTATATTCAGAAAGCATTCCAGGCAGAGGGAAGAGGTTTGGAGGTGGGAAATGGTGAGGCATTTGACCAAAGGTTCAGTGAAGGGCAGCTTTGGAAGAAAACGTGAATTAGTCAATTTTAGCCAGGAATGTGTTCATTAGTCAGCGTGTTCACTGAGGCCAGGCAGAGCCTCGATCCCCCTAATCTCTTCTAGGTGTCCACAGTCATATAAAGCAATCGGATTCTTGCGTAGATAACCTAAATATAAAACGATCTATATAAATATAATGACCTAAATAGAAAATAGGTAAATCTCATGTGAAAGGTATTCACAGACCTCGAATGGCTTAGGTGCATGGAGGAGAGAGACACTCAGTCCCAATGAGAAAATCTGGGAAGAGGAGGAATCTCAACCAGGCCTTGAAGGATGGAAGGACTTTAAAGGTATCACATGCAAAAGGAACGATTAAGTTGAAACTTGGAGGCTGGAAAATCTTCTTATTTCCCAGCAAACACGGGACCACAAGCTTATTCTAACTTGGGATAAAGGCCAACCAATATAGTTCCCTGGATGTCTCCTGGATCAAATGGAGGACAGATGAGAAAGACCTCTCATTCACCATTTGCTTGCATTACAGCTGAGATGTGTCTCTTGTAGGGAAAATTGGAGGGAGGCTGACTCTTTCCTTGATAAACAACGAGGGAAGCAATTATTGTTGCAGGTGTCTCTTGGGCAGCCGAGACTCCCTCTATCCTCTACTCCTGAATGTCCCTGCACTGAGGCACCAAGACAGCTGCCCATTTTATCCATTGTCTCACGGTCGCTAACCCAGCCCCACCCCTGGCCTCCTCAGGAAGAACTGACCTTTCATGAGAAGTGAGCCAACTGCTTCACTGCTTGGACTGCCTGGCCAAGCTGGATACTCTCACCTTTCCTCCGAGCCCCCATCTTCCCAACACGGCTCTGAACCGTTTCAATTTGAAACACAGAAGCACCATTTTTAACCTGTGCTTCAGAAAAAGAGGAGCAGACATTCAGCCTCTACTAAATGTTTGTCATCTAATCCTTGGTTTCTTTATACTTTGCTGCCTAAAAGAGAAAAGCAGAAGAGAGAGGGAGAGAAAGCAAGTGCAATACCTTCTGGATTTATCTAAAGGTGACTTTATTTTGATGTGTGTGTGCTCCTTCCATCCTCTTGAGCAAACAGGTTTGAAGAAGCATTGCCTGAGGCAGCACCTGTGTCAGGCAGGTCTGCTCTTCTCTTTAAAGAATCGCCGTGTCTGGGCTTCTAGATTTCTTAGGCACCTGAACGAGTGCTGGCTTACCATTAGATAGCACCCGGAGTAGTGCTAGTGTCACCTTACAATTAACAGTAATTCTGGTGGCTGTCACCACTGACTCTGAACAGAGGAGCTCCAGCAAAAGTATGACCCTGTTACAGCTGCTAATTCAAAGGCATTGTGTGAGCTATGACAGACCCTGGCGTGCCTTTAATGCTTATTCAAATGAATAAAGGTTAGCAACTGAAATGGAGTGGAGGAGAAGAAAGTTTTAACACATTTCTGCAGATGAGTCCAGGAAGGGTCAACTTGGGAAAAAAAGTTGTGTTAAGAAAAGTAATTAAACAGAGGCAGAGAGAGATTGAATATTGCTGCTTTTACAGAGTAAATGAGGATAAATTCTGTTAATTATGTGACTTTCCCCAGTACTAATGTGATAATAAAGTACTCTAATTCTGGAGAGGCTTGTCACAATCCCCGCTAAAGCAGTGACCCTTCCACGAGGTGAGACCAAGAAGCAACTTGTAAAGCTTTCTAGCAAAAAGCAAGAAATCAGAGTTAAATGGATTTTTTTCCCCACTCTCGGTGTTTAGTACAGAAAACCACCACCCAATACCGTCATGAGACTGTTGGTGAATGGATTGTCTTATCTGAGGCACAAAAGCACTTATGCTTGCTTTTATGCTTAGTTCCTGAGGGAAGAAATGTGAGCAATTCAAAGAGTATAAATAGCCCATCGCAGTATTCTAGTACAGTGATTAACAGCACCAAAAAATTATACTTGGAATGTTGGTGAAATTTCAGTCTTCACAACTTTAATCTTATAATAAAAATTTACATCATAGTGAATGAGCAGAAAGTTTTTTTTAGGGGTAACAGAAATGAAATTTGAATTTTGCAACATTTCAAATAAGGCGGGGATTTGGGGATATTTGTTTGGGAGAGCCAGTGTAGTGCCCCAGTGGATGTGATATTCGAACTTTGTTTGGATTGTTGTTCAGGTGGGAAAGGATGGGGAAGTGTGCTGGGAGGCAGGCTTAGCATGTGATATGCAAAGGAGCAGAGCTGGCAGGGCAGAGAGAGTGCTGAAGGGAAAAGAGACGTGGTCCAATGTGGCTGCCACATAGGCTTCGAGGCAGAGAGTGGAAGAGAGAAGGGGAGATGGTCCAGATCATAAAGGAAAGAGGTGATTACTTCGGGGGAAGAAGGAGGCTTATTTTATTTTTTCAAATAGATAAGATTTTACCATGTTGCATCTAAGGACTGAGAGATGTATGGCAGCTGTTGGTGCATGGGAATTCCAGAACACCCCCCACCCTGTCCCCCACCCACCCTGCTTCACCGCAGCATCTAGACAGAGAGAGCCCTGTTCTAGTCCTTGCGAGCACAGGCTGTCCAGTGAGACCCTGCATTCAAATCTTGGCTAGAACCATTGTGACTGTTGGTAGGCAAGATATTTAACTTCTCTGTGATTCAGCTGTTTTCTTACCTGGAGAATTGAAGGAGTGGAGGATTTGCTGTTAGGATGAAAGTAAAATATTCATTATGCACAGTACCTGGTACATAGTAACCACTCAATTAACAGCAGCTATGCTTTTCCCCATTATTTTCCCCCTAGCCTAAAACTTTGGAAAAGTATTTAGCGAGGCTACTTTGGAACATTCTTTTCCTTAAAAGTCAATCAACCAACCATCGTCAAATGGAAATTGGTATTTTGAGTCATCTTGCCTCAGTCTGTGAGCATGAAAACTTTGAAACCCCATATTTTCCCAGGCTGCCCCCTTTGAGAGCAGCTTATCATCATTATCTTTGTAAGGTAGCAGTTTCCTTTTTAAAAAATTAGACTCAAAACACTCCAAGGATTCAGGGAAACAGTTCTGGAAGGAGACTTTAGTTGGGAGAGAATACCAACTGGGCTCAACACAGACCCAGTGTTCATCTTTCCACAGCTCTTTGCTTAAGTTGGAGTGGGAGAGTATGTCACATTTCAAGCAGAGGTCTCTCCCTTACATATCGTAGCAGTCAGAGAAAGACCCGCAGAGGGAGAAATGAAAACTCAAGAGAAGAATGAGGGACCTCAGTTGTAGCCTTCCATATCCATCTGGAATGTCTTCTCTGCTCACTTTTGAGGATTCTGGGCTTTCCTTTAATAAGGAAACTGTTCAATTCTAGCATTTTATCTCTCTCCCATTCTGTGTGGGTTGTCACACCACACTTAGGAATCTAGCCTTGAGTCCACTGGGAAATGGGTGTGTGTTTCCACGTGGTGGTCCCGCCCTGGTCTCATTTCAGCTGGAAGGCCCTTAAATATCCCTGGGGCAGGATATCTTTTCATTTGCCGCTGCACGAGGGGATCTGGCCAGCAGTCTGGGGAGAAAGTGCAGTCTCTTAGTTGCTCTTAAAAACGAGGAAAGTCAGAGTTGGGGATCCTCGGGCATTCACCCCTTCAGCAAATATTTGACTGCCAGTTGTGCTAAACCCTATGACAGGCTCTGGATTAAAAAGACAGATAAATGTACAGTTTCAAACCGTAATAAGTGCTGTGTTGGAAATGATTGGTAACAGGGATGGGAACTCACAGGGGGGATCACTGGGGTGGGACACAAGGAAGTCCTTCTGGAGAGGTGATGTTTAAGGGACACCTGGGGGCTGAGAAAGAGCTAGGGCCAGATCAGCCCAGGCCAACAAAGTGTGTGGAGGCCAGAGCGGGGAAGAGCTTGGCATGTTTCTGGAAGTGACAGGAAGCTCTTGTGGCTGGGGTTCTAGGAATTGGTACCAGAGCTGTCCCTAAGCAGCTGGGTGACTTTGGCTGTAACATTTGACCTCCTTGAGCTTCAGTGACCTCATCCATAAAATGAGGGTGATTTTACTCACTTCCTGCCATGTCCTTGAAGAGTTCTTGTGAGAGTTGAAGAAAAGGTTAAAAAAAGAGATATGATTTTTTAAAGCAAAGAATACTTGTAGAAGTATAGCTTGTTATTCTTTTTTAAATTATTGATTTAGCCAAGAATTGTTGCTAATTGAACTTAGTACAAGTTTGAAAACCTGTTTTCCATCCAAGGAGGTTTATCTCAGCAAGCACCAGGGGTCTGCTGGTATCCCGTGGTTTCATCTTTTACTTCAGTTGAGGGATAAGCGTTGGGCCTACCCTGAGTTCCTGCTCTCTATTATGAGCTGTATCCCTGACCTTCCTCCCTTCTTTCTGTGGCCTCCAAAGTCAGCATTTTTGGTGTGGGTGACCTTTGATTCTTTTATCAACCTCTTAGGCCTCAGTATATTTACCTGTGAAATGGGGATATTAATAGGACCTGACTAATGGGCTTGTGGTAAGAGTAATGTTAATGTCCAGTGCCTGGCACATGGTGAGTGAAATGGGGCCTTTCTTTGTGAAAGGGGAATAATTCCTATGCCAGTACAGCCTGGGCAGTTTCCCGTCTTTTCCTATTAAATGTAAGAAGGGATAAAACTTGCTTGTGCTGGTTTGATGGTAACTCCTTTCATAGAGACAGTTCCAAATTGCTGACTTTTGAGAGCACAGACACTTCAGAAAGCAGGGGAGAAGGTACCAAGTCAGATGTTTTGTTTTCTGCAAGGTTAATTGGTTGTAAAATGGTTACTAAAACTTACTGCTGCTGATTGAATCAAGTGCCCTGGGAAATCCAGCTGTGAACAGGTGGGTCTTAGGGGAGGTTTCCCCAGGGTCTGTATTCACTGCCTGTGGACAACCTCATGCAGCTAAATATGCAGCTGCCTTCAGTTTTGCTCCTGGGCACGGATTGCTTTTTCCAACTTCTCCCTTTACCCATCAGCTGCCAAAGATGTGGGAGAAAATCAAGCTTGCCTACATTTGGATTTCAGGTGACAAGGATTCTTAAGAAATAACAAAACAAACAACAGAAAACATGCCATTACTTCAAAAGCAAGAACTGCTTTGGTTTTTTAAATGAAAGGAATCCCATTTCGAGGAGCCACACGGGTCCTTCTTTTATTAGTATTTTTAAAATTTAAAAATGGCTCTAACCTCACAGACAAATGAGGTGCTGCTACTTTGACTATTATGGTTTATATGGTTTAGATCATAAGCTGCCAACTGGGAACCCTGTACCCCCATCCCCTGCCCCACACCAAATTTGCTTTGTCTGATCCTTACATTGTTTTGAAGATTGGCATATTTCACACTTAAAATATGTATTTCCAGTTTTTTTTTTTGCAATGGGACGCTCTGGCAACACTGTACCATGATCCCCCAGGGAATCCGTTGGCTGGAGAAGAGTTGAGGCAGTTCCTGTAGACAAGACATTCACTCCTCAGTTTTACTCACAGATGTTACCTCATGGGCTTGATTTAAAGGCTTCTATTATTTTGAAAGTAAACTGAAAATCTGTATGAGGAAAAAATTATATGTATGTAGTGACTTGAATGGAGGCCACAGGGTGTCCAGGGTGCAGCCCAGAAGTTACCAGGCTCAGTAGGAAATTGTCTCTCTCTTTTTCTCTCTCCTTCCACATACACCTTTTTTGGGACTGTCCTTTCTCCTGCCACCTCCTTGTTGGCATTATTCTATAGACATTCCCATCTCCACTTGGCCCCACATTCCTTGGAGGGCTTTGGTACCGTGAGCTCCCCCTGCCACATCTCCTCTTCACTTCTAAGAGTTTACTTGTCCCGTGATCCATTCCCTCAGGATTCTGCTCTCT
Organism: Cabassous unicinctus; assembly: GCA_029593785.1. Lineage (NCBI taxonomy): Eukaryota > Metazoa > Chordata > Mammalia > Cingulata > Chlamyphoridae > Cabassous > Cabassous unicinctus. The sequence goes on along the minus strand of JAQZBX010002785.1, from coordinate 31,663 downwards.
ACTAGGTGTGATGCCAATGGATTATATTCTATTATAGATTCATCTCTAATATATTAAATTTCCCAGCAAGCCTAGCCTCACGTCTTTTCGGGTCCAACTCTAGTGGAGCAGACCCCATCTTGTTTTTAAGACTGTCAGATACAACAAGTCCTGCAATGATCTCTTGCTTTACCTGGTTGTTCTGACTTGGGTCACATATCCATCTCTGAAAAAGTCCTATAGTTGGTGGGATGTGATGCCCTGACTAGCCAAGCTTAGGTCACAGCACTGCTGTAGTCCAAGGGTGGATTGAATCAATGCTACTCAAATGCAAGGACTCTGAGTGAGGGTAAATGGGGGACTGTTAAAGTCAGGGAGAATGGATTCTGGGCAGCCAACTCACAGACTCCTTAAGCAATCTTGTTAAAACCCTGGATCCATTCCACAAGAATGTGGACAAAATTTGCCCACAATGCTGGGATGCTTAAGGACCCCTTGTAGACCATCCATGGGCTCCAGTTTAGGAATCCCCAGATTGGATAATTTCTAAATTCTTATCCTAATCTAGCATTCTTTGTTTTATTAAATGATCGACTAAAATGCAGTGCAATTTTTGTGGTAAATTAAAAGTTCTTTCGAGTTTTGTTCCCAATATTTCCGGTTTAAATTAAAGTGGTTTAAAATGACATGTTGAGGGATGGCAAATAATTGTGACCAGTAAGCTACAAAGCAGCCTCATAAAGACTAAACTGTGTCATTGTTCAGTCTGTGATTTTGTGTGAGTCTTTTTTTTTTTTTCCATCAGCATCCTTATGCTATCATGAGAAATAGTGTTTAATAAAGTGTCAGACTCGATTTTACGTTATGATTCTAAAATGATAAATTCTGTCTTAAATTATCATGGACTAGAACACACAGACTTATTGGATCATCCATAATATAAACTGGAATAATTCTGAACTCATAGGATTATTGTCAGTGCTTTGTGGGCATGATGCTCATCTTTATTTGGAGACTGGTCCTGAGCTTTAAATCCAAATTAAGGAGTTACTTGTTTGATCAGAATTTGGTTTGTGTGACGTATTAGAGTGCACTGATTTTTTTCAATGGGAGCCATTGCTCTAATTAAATTCATTGTCCCAAATGGTATGTGAACTGGGATGTTGGGAGACATGGAGCACATGGAGATGCTGAGACCAGGACTAGGAAGGGTGTGGTGAGAAAAGTGAACAGACAAATGGGTTGAGAGTTTTAGAAGGGCGATGATGGTTAAAGGGTTTCAGAATAATTTTTATCCTATGCAAAATTTTTTACCTTTCTCTCTGGGAACAACTTCTTCAGCTGATGCCTTTTTCCCTTGTGTGTGTGTGTGTGTGTGTGTGTAGAAAGTTAACTTGTTTCTTTTCCTGGAAGTAGAAACTGGTCAAATATCAGCTTTCTCTAGCCACCAGGAACTTCTGTCTTTCTCAGTGGCTTGAGGCTGGGGTAAAAGAGGATGGGTGAGGGAATTTCATTTTTCTTTTCACTCAGAGGTAGTTTGACAAAAGTTTTTGTGCAGAGTTTCGATGATGACCATCCCTTCTCTGCAGTTTACTATTTCTGGTGCCTGACTCCATCATTTCACTTATTGTATGTAATTGACCTTGTTGATTTTTAAATTGATTAAATGTCCATTCTCAAGCTTCAGTCTGTATCAGAATTATTTGAATCGTTTGCTAAAATATATTCCTATCTCGCCTCCCCACACCCACACTTGCTAGAGCAAAATTCCTGGGTAATTCTGACACAGGTGGCCTGAGAGATGTACTTTGGTGAGCTTCCATAAGTGCAGAAACTGGGTTGTCTGTATGCACTGAGCTTGGTACATACTAGGTGCTGAGTAAATACTTAACTAAACGAAGGACCAACTGAATAAATAAATGGATGATCTAAAGAAATATGCTGAATGAAGAAATAGCAAACCATTAAGAGCTTTAAGCCTGGGTTTCAACAAAGTCATAAGAATCATTTCTAGAATTTTAGAAGGAGGAGAGCCTTGCAGACTATGATTTACATGGCCTTTCATCCTTTTAGATTATGCTGCAATGTTTTAAGAACAATGGCAAGTTTAATTTAGAGATATTTAAATTTTTAACTTGAGAAGTTTTTAAGTGGGAATTTAAGGACACCAATGGCATGGAATCTGCCCAGTTGGTACTCTGTTATGAATTATGCATATATGAAACTAATAAATGATCTACATTTTACAGAGTGTGAGATGGATAGCTCTTAACTGTTCTAATTTGAATTTGAACTGGCAAATTTTAGAGCACCAGGACTTTGAGAAAGACACTCATCATTTTTAGTTTCTAATTTATCCATCTCAAAATGGGGTAACATTCCCTAGGTTTTATGGTGAATGATATTCAACTCAATTTTTACAATAATAAAACTGTTTATTTTTCATTAAAAATAATGCCTAGAGAAAATAAAAAAAATTAGAAGAAGAAATAAATAATCTTTGTGTCATATTTCAAAGTTAGCTGCCATTAATATTTACAGTCAATTTAAATCAGATATTTGCTTAGTGCTTTCCTATACACCTGTACTAGGTGTCGTGGGTAATATAAAGGCACTCTTAAAGAGGAAACAAACAATTACCCAGGTGACTGTAATATAAGACATGAAGACCAGGTATGATAAGTGCTCTAACCAAGTGGAGGAGGAAGTATGGATTCTAGTGGGGGGAATTGGGAAAGGTTTCCTGGATGCAGTGCATTTAAGCTGCACCTGGTAGGGAAAGTAGGATTATGGGAAGCTGTGATGGTGTTTCAGACCCAGGGAATACAACCCAAGGCCAAGGGAAGAAGGAGACTTTCCGTTCAGGGCACAGGATGTAGATCATTGTGACTGAAGCAAATGATGCTGCGAGGTGAAGAGTAGGGGACCAACGTGTCTGGAACGGTAGAATTTTGACATTATTGGAAATTTTGCAAGATTCTCTGATCCAGCCCTCTGCCAGAACACCCAGGACAGATTTATACTTTATGGGTATTCATTCAACCTTTCTTGGCAATTACTGAAAAGCTCTATCATCTTAACAGCCAAAAATGTTTTACAGGAAGTTTGAACTTAAGTGCTTGCTTTTCTCCTCTTTTGATTTATTTTTGAGAGAAACCTGAACCAAAGTCACTGTGATCTTGGTATAAGTGATATTAAGAGAGATGAATTGGTGCATTTCGGGCTCTCTGGAATTATTTGTTGGTTGAGCCAGTGAATGAATGAATGAATGACAACAAACTTTTTTACTTTATCAAGTCTTGTCAAGAATGGTGAGTTGAGAGTCCAGGTAAAACCCACATGTTGCAGTGACCATGGACTTATACTTCTTTATCTGACTCCCTGGCATCTATTATCTCCACAGAAAACATTAATATGGAAACACTCTGAGTCCGTAGGATGAAAAGTGAAATTCGAACATCAAATTCTAACTGAAATGGATTTAAAAACTTAAGCACATGGTTAGAAAGGGGGTATTAAAAGCCTTTCACTTTCAACTTGTGGCTTTCTGTCTGTATGAAAGGCATTCAAAGATAGTGACTTGCGGAACCTCTAACTACATATAGTATAACTAATTCCTTAAGATGATGTTCATTGACTCCTCCAGGTTACATTGTTTTTTTTTCCTTTGGCCATCTTTTTCCACATTCGGTTTGGCACTGTTATCAGACCCACTCACTGGTGTTTCATTATGGTTAAAATGCATTTGAGGGATTATAAATAGGGCAGGAGTGGCCATGGGCAAAATTGAGATGCGTTAAAATTTATAATTGGGAATATACTTGTGACAATGCCAGAAATTTATATGGTGGTTTCAGCTCTATTTTTGAATGTATCTGGTAATGATAATGAAAAGATACAGCCAGATTTAGTCAATGACCTGCACTCTCATGATGTTCTATACATGACATAAAAAGGAAAATAGCTTATTGGATGTGGGCTTTGGAGTAAAACCGCTTACATTCAAATCTCAGCTCTCCCCCTTACTAGCTGGGAAATCTTGGGCAAATTATATAACCTCTTGTATTAGTCAGCCAAAAGGGGTGCTGATGCAAAGAACAAGAAATCTGTTGGCTTTTATAAAGTATTTATTTGGGGTAAAAGCTTACAGTTACAAGGCCCTAAAGGGTCTACCTCAAGGTACCATAAGAGGTACTTCCTCATCCAAAGTCTGTTGCCACGAGTTGAAGCAAGATGGCGGGTGATATCTGCAAGGGTTCAACCTTCCTCTTTCCTCTTAAGGCTCCGTGGTCCCAGCTCCTTCCATTCTCAGCTGTCAGCTGACATGGGGCTCCTCTCTCTTCCAGAGGCTCGTTTCTTTCCAGGCTCAGATGCTCTGTTCTCTTCACAAGGTCAGCTGTAAACTATCAGGCAAATCTTCCTGGGGCCTCTGCCATGTCTATGGAGCTCTCTCTCTTCCTCTGTGTATCTTTGTGTATCTACTTCTGTGTGTCTACTTCTGTGTTTTCCTTGAGTGAATGTCCATTTATATAGCCCACAAAGGGGTGGGAGCTCAAAATGAGTCCCCTAATGAAGTGGTCGAATCAAAGCCCTAATCTTAACATAATTTAATTAAAGGCATCTCAACTGAATCTAATACAACGAAAGGGTATCAAGCCCAGAGGAACAGACTAGTTTACAAACATAATCAAATATCTTTTTTTGAATTCATAAATAATATCAAACTGCTACAGTTTGCCTCAGTAGCATTATCTGGAAAATGGGAATAGAAGTAGTACCTCATATGGTTGTGGTGAAGAATGAATGAATGAATGAATCCACATAAAGCACTTAGAGGAGAGCATTGCACATGGTATTTTCACATGTTTGCTATAATTTAAAAAACCACCAAGTTGCGCTATTGAGGCTCTTTCTGCCTCACTTCTTATGCTTGGCTTTGTGGGATTGGCCATTATTATTGAAGCAAGGTTGCCACCTGAGCTTTCATCTTTTCCAGCCTGGGAAAAGATTTGCACCAGTGATCTAGAAGTCAAAGACCTGAGGCTTTTTCTCAAATCCTACCTCCAGGTCTGCAGGAATTCTGTGCACAGTGAATCCTTGCAGATTGTGCTCCTAAGGGAAACAGTTTAAGACAAATGTGTTCTGGATCTCTCCCAAGCTCCTGGATGGACAAACACTAGGATTCATGATCTGCCTCATTTCTGCTGTGTATCAGACTATTAGGATAACTCCAAAGGTCTGCCCAGGGCTAGCGTTTGTAACTTATATTTTGGCAAGAAACACATGGTATTTGGGAAGTCTGCAAAAGCACATCCCTGAAGGTGAACGCCGCCTCTGCCACACAGGAGCTCACAATTCTTTGGGTGCGGCATTCTCTCTCATTTAATTTCCAGTCATTCCTTGGAAGGGGACTAAATTGGGCCACGTAGGCAGGAGCTGGTAAGCCATAGCACCCTCACTCTCATTCCCCATCTCCACATCATTTCTAAGGAATTGTAACTTATTATTTCCCCACTGACCACTAATTATTTGTCCTTTCTCTGCCCTTTCACCATGCTGACCCTTTTTCAGATTTGACTTCTAGAATAAGGAGACCTATTTTCAGTGGGTCCTCTTTCTTAAAACTATTTTTAAATTCACTAGTCTCTTGCTACGCATCCCAGCACCTTTTAAAAAAAATCCTTCCCACTAATCAGATGTTCTTGATTAAGGCCACATTCTGTGCTCTGAGGTAATGAGTGCTTTTCAAGTTGATCATGTTCACTACTTCAGGCTGAGAACTTTCCAGAAATGCTCAATATCTGAGGAACCTTGGCCAGGGGAAAAGCAAACTCCTTGAAATCAGTGGCCAACAATAAAAATCAGAGGCCACGTGCTTTCCCCCTGGGATCCCCAAGACAGTGCCGCAACTTGGTCTCATTCCACCTTCCACTGTGGGAGGGTGGAGAGAATTTGCTTCATCTGCCTGGAATCACCTCAGTGGTCTTATTTCTCCCCTTTCTGCCTTCCCCACCTCTCAAACAGAACTTTGGGGGGGTTTAGCGCAGGGCAGGTCCTCTCTCGGGATTGCATTTTAGTGTCAGAAAAGGAGATGAGGTCTGCCTAGCAGTGAGAACCTCTACCTTGCGCAGGCTCAGCTGCCTCACCCCATCTTGGGCTCCCCTGGGATATTGGCAGATTTATGGGTATCATGCTTTCACAACTACTTCTATGCATTAGGAACCAAAAAGTTTCCTTTGACATTGAGAATCAAGTTTTCTCTTTCTAATTAACTGTTGTGGTCTGCCCTGTTTTCAAGAGAGAGCGATTTTTCACAGCGGTAGCTATGGGACTCCTGTTTACCCCTTCACGGCTGCTGCATCTTTGAGGGTTACCAGGAAGTTGGGATTGCATTTTGTAAACAGCCCTTGGCAATTCAGGTGGTCAAGGTAGGGATAGGTGCTTTCTGGTTAAATATTTTCCATTTGGGGGAGTACTTGTACTCCTGGAAGGACTTCCTTGGTTACTTCTGGGCAGTAGATTTGACCATGGAGGAAAATGGCTCTGTGCTTCTTTGCCGAAGCAAAGGGTGATGTCTCGGTCTATGGAAACAGCTTCTCCAAAGAGGCTCTTTCAAACATGAGGCATTTCCCTTTTTACCCTCCAGTGAGTATGTGTGGGAGCAGCTTGAACTTCACCCAGAAGGGACCCCACTGTTGTTTTCACACAGCTGTTTCCTGCATCGGACCAGAGTGAGCTTCCGTGTCCTGAATATCTTTTGGAAGGACCATCTGCCACATAACCATCTGTAGGCAAAAGTCAGAGGAACTTTTGGGGAGCCTTAAGATTGCAAATGGGGAATTTATGGCTTGGTTTAGATGTTCTTTGATTATTTTCCTTTCCAATCTGGTCATCATGAAAACAGCTGAAATCATCTGAACATGATTTTTCTGAATTTGGTGAGGAGGAAAGGGGTAAAAACTCAACCTGCTTAGCAGGTTCTATTGCAATGTTTTGCATAATAATTAATGATGTGCAAGCTGTTGCCTAATGGATGGTTTTACTGTGTGTGCCCTTCAGTACTGACTAGCTGGAGTCCTCCATGATTTAAGCTTCCGCCTCCTTCCTTTCTGTGTCTTGGCCTTTGCGTAAAGCAGCTGTAAGTCATTGTTATCTTTTCTGGTGGTGGTTTCTCCTTTGTTTTCCTTCTTTATTTAGATCATTCAATGAAACCTATAGTTCTCAACAGTTACATAGATATTTGCTTCTTCTCTTAACCTTAACATTAAGAGAGAAGAATACTTCTCATGTCTGAAAATATCAACATCTTTGAGTACTAGGCAGAGGACAGCCTGGATTTTGATGGAAGCAGCACAGTGACCTGGGGGAGAAGTGCTATTATTCCCATGTTTTGTTGAGACCACTGACCTTAATGGACTACACCCAGGTTTGTCTTGTCTCCTCCTCAAGCTTTTGTCCAGTATACTCTTCTACTGTCTTTGTTGTTGAATGTTCCCATTTCTACCCCTTGGAGGCCCTGGGTTCTATCTAGTTGAACAAGTATTTACTAAAAATCCATTGGGTTCTGGGTCTGGCGAATGTGTTGGGAATACAAGGATGACTTTTTAAAATTTTACTTTATAGTCTCATACAGATGAGGCAGCTCCTGCTTGCTAATTCAATTAATTTTCCTTTTGGTGAAACTCAGAGTTACCTTTGGTATCCAGTACTGTACTAGTCACATGGGAAGTACTCAATATACTGTTTATTGGTTGATGAAATGTGATACAAGTAAATCACTGGATAAACAATTTTGATCTGCAAATATATGTGTTCAGTTCAGTTAATGTTCAGTGATGGGTAATGCTGTCCCACAGCCTGATTGATATACTCTTCAGTCTGAACCTAAATACAACTTTTAATGGTTTGTGACTTTTGGTTTTATGAATGTTTCTTATCTGATTGAGGTGGTAGACTAAAAGTTCAATAGCTCAAGTGATGAGGTCTTATTGGTTTGACTTTTTAAAAAAATATACTTTTATTACAGAAGTTGTGAACTTACGAAACAATCCTGCACATGTGTAAAATTCCCATACAGCACCCCTTCACCAACCTACCACACTGTGGTGGAATATTTGTTACAGATTATGAGATAATATCATTGGACTATTATCACTAACTATGGTCCCTAGCATACATTTGGCATGCTTTTTCCATACCCCCTATTATTAACACAGTATATCTTTGGCATTGATGCAAGAATATTACAGTATTGCTGTTAACTATAGTCCATAGGTTACATTAATTGTATTTTTCTTATTGGGTTGCCTTTTGAAAGGCATAACATTATATTAGAAAAATCATATAACTAGAAGTCAAGATGAGTGGATTATCATTCTAAGTCTTACACTATTATAACTGTATGAGCATAAACAAATCTCACACCACAAATTTCTTGTTTGCAAGATGAGGAAGTTAGATTAAGTGGTGGTTAAAGTCACTTATAAATTCCTATAATTCATGGAAAATCCATACTATTACTCATCCTTTTGACTAATGTAGGTTATTAGTTTAGTTTTTGACTGTAGATAAATCCCTTAATTGTATTGAGTCTTCATTTTCGTACCTTTCAAATCGGTTGACAATTCCTGGCGTGCCTGTTTTGTAGGGCTTCTGTGAGGATTAAGTGAGATATTAGGGATATAAGTGCTTCCAATAGTATAACAGACCACACAACACAAGATCCTATTATTGGTATTGAAAGTTAGTGGAAAGGTGTTGGGTTTTTTGTACCCTCCCCGCCCCCCAAAAAACACACACACAAAAACCCCCGCGATGAGTTAAAGAGGAGTCTGATCCCTGTTGCGCTGTTTCCTGGAGTTTATGGAGCTCCTTGGAACACTACAGGGTAAACAGGGGCTTTGCCCTGCTGTAGGTAAAAATCCCACAGTTGGGGCAGGGCCGCCACACTCCTTCTCCTGACAACACTTTAAAAAATACACCCACCATGCAAAATGTGGTGATTCGTTAGAGTGAAGTGAGGTTTTGTTAAAAGTCCCCTCAAAATCTGAGTTCTCCTCCATAGGCCAGCGGACGTGCACGTGTCCCCAAGTTTACAAATGCCTTTTAAACTTAGCTTGATAAATCATCCCCCAAAGCTGTGTGCCACGTCTAACTGTCTCTCACTGGGGATATTTTTAACTCCTACTTCTAACTCCTTTCTGTTCCTTTAAGGAAGCGTGATCCGAAAGGGTCAGACCCTTGGCTTCTACTTAGTGGAAAACTTTCAAAGAATTCTTGAGGCTCCCCTGGGGTAGGGCTGGCTTTCCCCAAAAGAATAGGCCCTTCAGAGCGTCTTTGCCACATAAGGGCTTGCGTGAGGCGCAGGCACCAGTTGACGGCCTGTCTCTTCCCCACGACAGATGGTCAAGCCTTCAATTTCAGCAAGTGATCCGCTGTGGAGGGGGCGGGCAGGGGATTCTGCCAGCACGCCAAGTGATAGGGCAGCTTAGGGTAACAGGGATCCGCTGTGTGCCCGCATAGCTTTGCTGCTAACGATGGGCTGCTGACAGGCGCCTCGCCCCTGCTCATCTTTAAGGCAGAAGATCCCCGGCTCCCTTGATTCTGTTTCTCTCTGGCAGAATTAGCGTCCTGTTTGCCTGTCGTTCAAAATCCTTTTTGGCACCAGATGGACCCCCACATGGTAGCTAGCAGTTGTCTGACTTGAAGATGCCAGAGAGTGTGCTGACAGCTCCTTCTACACAACCTGAAGCTGGCTGTCGGGTCTGGCCTCACATGGCTTAAACACACACAGGCAGCAAGTACGGCAACCTTGGGGAACCAGGGATGGCAGCCTGCTGGAGGGAGCAGCCAGTGACTTCTCTCTCCATAATGGCCATGTTACTGTTGTGGTTTAAAAAAACAAAAACAAAACCAAAAGCTTGCACTAGCGCAATTGCTCTTACTTGCTCTTGTTAGTACTATTGCTGTTAATGGTACAGTTACTATTACTATCATTACTACACCATGTCTGTTATTATTCAAATCACCATAGTCTCTGGAGCAACACTGCTGAGTTTGAATTCTAGGTTCACATTTACTAACCTTTGGGCAAGTTGTTTACCTTCTCTGAATCTCGGTTTCCTCATCTATAAAGTGGGACTAATAGCAGAGGTTAGTTGGGAGGATTAAATGGGAAAATGTATTTGGAGTTCCTAGCTCTGTGCTGAGCCCCTAATATGTGGAAACCATTATTGTTATTATCCCCCCGTCACCATGCTTGCCAGGTGCCGGGTACTGTACATGATCTCAGTTAATTCTCACAAATCCTTATGAGAGAGGAATTGTTATTATACCCGATTTATAGATGAGGAAATCGAGGCGCAGAAAAGTTCAGCTATTCGTCCTATGTTGCACAGCTAGTACCTGGCAGAGCCTCCACTTTTCTAAAGTATTTCTAAAAGTTGTGGCTTTCCCAACATACCATGCCGGCTCTCACTGCCAAGTCACTGGTAATCAGCCCTCTCTGGACCTTGGATTTCCAGCTACTGCTACTGGAAAGCAGTAGCCCATTTTCCCATTTCCATTGTCTTTGGATGTAGGTTTGAACCCCAGCAAGATGGGGAGCTCACTGCCACCAGAAAGCCATGTGTGATGACTAGGGTCACCCAGCACTTGCCTTTTGAGAGCCCAGAGGAAAGGCGCAACGTGAAGGCACTCAGGATTTTGACCACTCCCTCCAACGCTTGCTTTACCAAGTGCACCCTATTGAAAGAGGACATTAGATAATGGGTCTGATGGCCGCTGGCCTGTGAATGGCAGTGTTGCTCTTTGAATTGGGGGAGGGGTGCTCAGAGCCAGAGTTCATTTTGTACATGTGGGCTTCAGCGGTGTCTGGCGAGTCTTTCATCCTGGACAAAAGGTTGATAAACTTTGTCTTCGGGGGAGAGAGCCTGGAAGTAGGGGCAAGTGGTTATTCAGAGACCTGCTTTTTATTGATGGGCAGTCAGGTGTTGCATGATGCTGTAAGAACCACTTTGGAAGGATATTTCCATTTTTAAATGTTATTCCTTCAGTTGAAAAAGTCATTGTCTCTATTGAAAGAGTTGTTCCTGCCCTGTTCTCTGCTTTTGACAGATTCTAAGAGACCAGAGAGAAGAGAGATTTTTCTGGGACGTCTCTCAGTTTAGTGTACAGAAATTGGTTCTATTCAGCATTCTTCATGCTATATAGGACCCCAGTGTTCTATGGTTAGTAGACATTGTACGAAGAGCCAGATTAGGACTGAGGTACCATAAAGTGACAGTTCTTCACAAATTATGTGTATTGAGGTGATAATTTTACTTCCGTGTAAACTTGAAATGAGGAAAAGGCAAAGCAAAGAAAGTTCCCACAAAAATTTAATTGATCAGCATTTTAATGCAGTCTGTTATTTCTGGAAACTATTTGGGCCTGAAATCCCCAGGTACATCTAGGCTTAAAAGTAGAGGGGAATGCAGGACTTGGGGTGGCTCTTAAAGTTCCCCTTTCCTCAAACATAAGCTAGGATAGCACCTTTGATATCCGCTGTCTTCCCGTGATGGACTTAAATAACCAAGATGGTTATACAAGAAATAACTCAGCAAGTTGTAGGATGATCATCTAATTCATCACCCAAACCGGGACCCTTTAGAGAGTTAAAGTGGACACCATTCATTGTTTACACCAGCATGGCAGGTGGAGACTGGTATTGTTCCTGGAAAACTGGGATGTTTGGTCACCTGAGCAAGGAAAACCCATGGATCTCACCAGAGAACCAACTCAGGAACCAAGGTTGCAAGGAGCAAGGCAGGATGCTCCTTATTCAATCACAAATAGCATTTATCTATAGCAGATAATCTAAGAAAAACACACAGGAAATATGTGCGAAGTCAAATAAGTTTAGTCAGTATGTGAATCTTACCTACTTCTCTCGGGTGCTACAAATTAGAACATTTTATTTGGCGATGATAAGATCAAATGTGTTTAGCATATGCCCGTATTCATCTAGTATGTATTTTGCCAGTTCATCACCTGTGAATTTATGGGGCTCAAATTCCATGTTGTTGTTGGGGACCATGAGTAATTCTCAGACAATTATATCCAGCTGTTACTTGCCCTAAATTATGGTGAAGACTTTCCCTCCTCAGGGTCTTAATTCTGCAATTCTTGGGTGAGATCTGTTGGCATTACTGAGAGTGTTTCCTTTATAAAGAAGGTCCAGCTTGGATCCAAAACAAAGGCTAAAGCCTCAAATGAAGTACTGGTTCTAACACCATTCTGAGTATTTTAGAAAATGCACAGTGAATAGAATGTACAGTCCAGAAACATCTTAACTACATTCCCCCACCCCCTGCACCATGCCAATACTGAAATCCTAACCGTGATCATTTGTTTCTTCACAGGTTCTTCTTGAAATTTTTCCTCAAATGTAACCAAAATTGCCTAAAGAATGCAGGAAACCCTCGTGACATGCGGAGATTCCAGGTGGGTCTACCTTGCCTTCCTTAAATCTCAGTAATGACATGGATATCAGGAGAGGGTGAAAAAGGCTTAGGCCAGAGAAAATATAGAGTATAGTTGATTCCTCAGAGGTGAAGAGCAGGTGAGGCTCTTGGTCCCCCAGGTATCTGCCTCTACAAGGTGTTGTTTTTGTTATGGAAGAGCTGGGATTGAACCACCTGCGCTCATGGTTGAGGCAGTGATGTCCTTGGAGTCTAGTTAAGCTTCCTTATGGACTCACATACCTAACCCACCACCGGTGATGTGAAATACATAGAGACCACTGAAGTGGTAGATTTTCCCCCTAAAGTTTGCATAAGTAGAAAACTAGTATATAAGAGCTTTGTTCTGTTTTAGATTATGCTCCCCCTTCTTCCTTCCTTTCTCCTCACTCTCCTTTCCCAGTCTAGAAATAACAGTAATTGTCCATTAAAAATGGACCCCTTAAAAACAGAGCATATCCAGGAGCCATATGGGCAACACTGAATTCTGTTTCAGCACATGTAAATGTGCCCAAGGATCAGTCAGCTCTGCCGCCATTTAAAGCATGATGGTATGCTAACCTTACATAATTACACGTTTACTAAAGGATGAAGATATGAAAACAAATGTGTTTAACATCCAAGACACAAAATGGAACTTGAGTTTTAGGAAAGGTTGCTGAGTTCTAGACACAGTGCTTCTCAAATTCAAAACTGCTGAGAATCCCCTGGGGATCTTGTTAAACTGCAGGTGCTGGCTGAGGTCTGGGGCGGGCCTGAAATTTGACAGTTCTAACAAGCTCCCAGCTGCACTCATGCTGCTCGTCCACAGAACACGCTTTGGGTAGTGAGGTTCTAGACCCTTGTGCTGCTCGCCATTTAATTTTGTGGCTAACTCATTTGCATGGTCAATGTTAGTTTCCCCATCAGAGTAATGATCCATATAAGTATATCCAAATGTTCTGTCTGCATGGTGTTTAAAATCTGCTCTTAGATAAATTTAGCCAGCTTTAGCTTTAAGTATAGACTGAAATATATGATCTCTGAGAAGTTCCTGAGAACTACTGAGAAAACGTGGCTGCACATTCTTTGATGGGCAAAAATGAAAGGATGTGTGAGCATTGATTTTTGGAAACCAAGGTCTTCTTAGACTCCAAGATGATGATGATTTTTTTTTTTAGGAGAGGAGACTTATTAGTCTCATTAAGAACAAATTCAGTGGAAAGAAGTTATTCTCTCCTAAGATTCTGGGGAACTTCTGTAAATCACCTTGGCCTTTCCCCCTATTGTCCTGACAGAGATAAACAGGGAGAATCCACAAATTCCTAGTTTCCTCAGAAATGTTCCCCCTGGCTGGCTTCTGACCCCAAGTTGTTAAACCTGGGCCTTCTAATTCACTGTTTTTTGTGTGTGTGTGTTGAGTTGGATGACAACAGCTTTGCATTCAGGTGGCAAAACCACACGTCATGCTACTAAGTGTGTGTTGCTGAGTGTCATACGACATAGGGTTGGATTTTTGTAACTTGCGTGGGCCTTAAGATGAGCCATACATCTTCTGTGACGAAGCTTGTGTTAGGAGCAAGGCATTTCCAGGTGTGGGACAATTCATGTCTAATAAACATGTCTATTAGACATGCCTAACATCTTATTAATACCAGGATCAGCTATTCTGTAACTCTTTGGGGTGGACTTTGGCAACATTGGGAACATAAAAGAGCATTTGTGCAACTGTCAGGCCAGTGCTTTCCTCCTTCACAGAATCCACTAGTGAAATGCCTTCAAGCCTTGAATTAGAGGAATGTAGCTGCTCTTAAAGAGATGGAAAACTAACTCAGTCTATTATTTTTGAGAGTGTCTAGAAAGCTTTATTTCTGTAATCAAAATAGTTACTCTTCATTTAGTAGAAAGAACACTGAGATAATGAGGAATGAGTCAGATTTCTGGAAAGTTTTGTAATATTTTAGGGTCTCAATTTCCTCAGATATAAAATGGAGTAATAAATGATGATTCTGCTTATGTCACAAGATATGAAAGAAAAACCATTTTATGTATGCATAAGCAATTTGTAAATGATAAACTATAAATGTAGGTCTTTGGTGAAAAATCCTTGTGATAAGCTAAAGATGACTCTGCATTATTAGTTCAGTTTAGAGTCTCTCAACCTCAGCATTATTGACATTTTAGACTGGATAATTCTTTGTTGGGGGTCAGAGGGAGTTATATGCTGTGCTTTATTGGATATTCAGTAGCATCCTTGGCCTCTACCCACTAGATGCTAGTAGTACCCTCCCCTCACCAGACATGACAACCAAAAATGTCTCAGGACATTATCAAATGCCCCCTGGGGTACAAAATCACCCCTGGTTGAGAACCACTGGTTCAGGCCTATACTTGATGACCTCTGACAGTCTGCCAGGTGAGAGTGCTGCTGTCCTAAAGAATGTACCCTTTGATTAGTCATGAGATCTGACTGACACAAAGTCCATAGTGTTCTTCAGACACATTTGATTTATGTGAACTCTGACATTTTTGCCTATGCTTCTTGAACTGGTCCTAAAATAGAAAGATCTTTCTCATAGTGGCAGCTACCTTGGCCACCATTTTGGGGTTGAAGGAGAGCTGTGTCTTTCTCTGTCATCAGTGACACATTACTTGTTGAATCTTAGGTTTCATCTGCTTTGTTCCCTTCACCATCTCAATACCTCTAAGAAGAGATAGAGGGAACCCATGGCAGAATGAACATTGACTCATTTTATTTTCTATCTCTGTAAATGTGCACATTTCATTCATTATCCTTTTTACACACTCTGTAGTTGGTCTTATGCATGTAGGCACGTGGATATTTCTACAATCAGAGAATGGATGAAGTGCCTCAAGATAGTTAAAGTAAAACTTTAAATATTGCTTGCCCAACCTTTCCATTTTTTTTCTCCAGTCTTATTTTGTCTGTAACTCTTTACTCCTATATTTCTCTCTACCCATTCAGGCTGTTGACCACTCCATCCTTCTTGAATCTATCTTTTCCTTTGAATTCCATGACAACAAGATCGTCTGTATTTCTTCACTCATTCTCAGCCCCCTCCAGAGAATGATCTTTCCCTGCTCTCCTGTAAATGTTGATGTTCCCCAAGTTTCCTTCTGTGACCCAGATCTTTTCTCTTTATAGGTTTTCTTGAATGTCTTCTCTGCTCCAAGCACTTTACCCATGACTTGTGCATTGAGGACCCTCAAGTCAGGGTCCCTGAGACCTTATGCCCAGGTTCAGACCTAGCCATCCAGCTGTCTGCTAGATATTTCCAGGAACTTCAACTCAATAAGCCCTGAACTGAACCAATGTTGTCCTCATTTTCTCTGCTTCCACCCCAAGCTAGCTTATCTTCCTATGTTTCTATCTTGGTTCACCCCTGGCTAAATTCAATACTGGGCCGATTATTGCTTATGATTGTATATACATTCAACATGTTTCATATACTTACATATAAATATTTGTCCATGTGTATACCTTTGTGTGCATCTATGGACTTGGCAATGATGATATAGTGAAAAAGCTAACATTGGGTACTTACTATGGGAGAGGTATTATGCTAAGTACCCCTGTCAGAAATGTGCAAATGGATTATTCCAATTTTACAAATGAGGAAACTGAGCCTTAGAGAAAATAAACAGTTTGCCCAAGGTCACACATCTACTAAGTGGTCAGGCAACGATTCAACCCAAGCGGTCTAACTCAGATGCTAGCTGATGTTTCAGAACAGTAAGAAACTTGTCCAAAGTCAATAAGGCAGATACTGAGTGAGGAAATAGGGAGGTCCCTTTTATCTGAGAGTCACAGTGACTATCCATGAAGAAGAGTTGGAATCCCAGGAAAGCCAGAGTAGGGCTTTCAAAAGAGGTGTTTGCTCTAGCAGAGCCTAAAGATGTCATCTGCAAGAAGGGCACTAGGACTCCACCAATATTCAGCAGGCAGAGGGTGGATTCCCGCTGAAGGGAAGAACTTAAGCATTGTTCCAGAACAGAGCCACAGCATTGGTCAGTTGTTACTGGTATGAACTTTAGAAAAAGAAGTTCTTATCAACATGCTGCCTGTGCTTTGTTTAACTTATAGAGGTTTTGACTAGTTCTCTCGGGTAAGAAAGACCCCCAAAGCCTTGCTGGCTCAGCTAGATGGGGCATGAGGAGAGCAGCCTCGAGACGTCTTAGAGCAGTCTGTTAAGAAATCAATGGAAGTTCCTAAATCTCAGGACTGAACCAAAAGGGGGAAGATTAGTCTTACCTGCAGCTATCCTGACTGCCAGAGATGTGTCATACAGACCTTGGTTGAAGGTTTCCTATGAACAAGATGTATAATTTCCATCAATTTTCTCATAGTGCACTCATTAGGAAGCTGGTTTCAAATATTTTTATGTCCCTGTTGCCTCTGCAGGGATGTGAGAGAGAGTGTCTTGTTGGCATGAGAAAGCTCTGGTCTACTCTTTACATATCAATGTGGCTTTTACCAGTTATACTGAAAGCCTAAGTCCTGGAGACATCTGATGGAAAACACACTCTCTTGCCTATTAAGTGGGCTCTCTCCAACTGTCATTGAGGCTGCTTTTCTCTCATCCCATTTTGTATGCTTGCCAGCCCAGCCTGATCTTCATTCAGCGATGCCAGAGGGTGTCTCCTCTGAACAGCAATCAGGGGCCTGTGTAGATGACTGAGGAGGACATAAGAAAGGTTGTTGATCTCTTGACATGTAAAGACATTCTGTCAAGCCAACTCAGCCTCACAGCGGCTGAGCTTCTGGTGTGTAAACAGAGACTGCTTAATTACACAGGTCATGTCAATTAGTGTGACCTTAGCGTTTTCAAGAAATTAATCACTTTCTGCAGAGCTTGGCTGCGTTCATACTTTAGGGAAGTATGGAATAAGCCTTGTAGAAAATCCGTTAGGATCTTTTTAAAAAAAATCTGCAATGGATGTTTTCTTTTGAAATCCCTGGGCTGTGGTTAGGGTAACAAACTTCCTTAACTACAACAGTGGATACAGGCTTCATTCAGTTCTGGTGGGCATGGGGAAAGGGGGAGGAAGTGAGAAGTGAGAATGCTGGAGATGGAAACAGCTCATGACACAGGGAAAAATTCACTGTTTCTTCATCTTGACACCGAAAAGATGCTAATGTCAAAGGACTGTGTTAAAACTGTGTCTCGGGTCTGGTTTTCAACTGACAGGAGCCAGACAATTCAATGTTAAGATTTAAATCCTTATCAATAGCTTTCCTTGTTGCAACTGGCTGAAGGAGGGTGGTGAGGGGAGGAACAAGAATTGGGTACATGCCATTGCTGTAGTAGACACCATAATACATGAAGACTGTGAAGTCAAGTATAAATTTTCAAATTCATCTTCTCTCTTCAATAACGTTTTTCAACATGGGCTATAAATCTATATTCACTTGTAAATGTTAGATCTGGGACCATATATGAATATAAATATAAGGTGTATTCATTCATGCATGCATGCACTCAGTAGTATTTGTTGAAGCACTAGTTGGTGAGTATATAGAGATGAACAAGAAAGGTTGGGTCTTTGTTTTAATGAATCTTATAGTCTAATTGGAGTATATTAGTTAGGATAATACTAACTGCTCTAACAAATAGACTGAAAACATATGTAAAGGCTCACATACACCAGAAGGTTATTTCTTGCTCACATTCTGGTACAAGGCATGTGTTCCTTGTTGACAGGCAGATCTTGTTCATGAATTTATTTGGGGACCTGGGCCCTTTTGGCCCTGGGGCTTCACCATTCCCTAGTGCCTTGTCTTTTCCATCTAGTCAACTGAAGGCTAAAGAGCACATGAAGGGGACACAGGGAAGTCTTAAAAACCTTGGTGTAAAAATGATACATGTCCAATCTGCTAATGTACCATTGGCAAGAAGTTAATCACATGGCCACATATAAGCACAGGGGGCAGGCCTGAAAATGGATTTATGGTGAACAATTACCATTAGCTGCTGCAATGAAGATGTGTAAAAATTAATAATTACAAATAATAAATTTGTTATCATTGCTATAGTGAAAACTAAGTAGGACATTATGAGAGAGAGAACAGTATGAGGTCAGTTACGGGAAACTACTTCAAAGTAGGTAATCAGGGAAGGCTTCTGAGGAAGTGACATTTAAGGTCAGAGCTAATGGATAAGAATAAATTGTCCTGAGAAGAACCAGAGGGGTATTCCAAGGAGAGGGAAGAGCAAGCACAAACTACTCATGTTTATCTGAGGAGATGAGCAATCTTCATTCACTTCTTAGTCATTTGGAGTGGGGGATAGGAGATGTGAGGATAAACAGCCAGGTTATTTATCCCAAATTCCCATGAAAAATATGCTTTTCTTTTAAAAAGGATGCCATGGGAAATGACATTAGAGGGCACCCCCCTGCCTTTTTAAGTGAATTCTATAATTTTTGAGAATCCATGCCATTTATTCAAAAATCCACAGTGGCTCTGAATCAATACATTGCAGGGCATAATTAGAGGGTTCTTAAAATACATGCCCAACTCTGTGGTTTCAGCCTGCTTTTAAGGCACTTAAATAAAGAAGGAAATATTCTCATCCCTTTTATTGCTCTCCCACTGTCCCCTACCCCCTGTCTTGGATGTACTTATACTGTTTTGACAAATAGCACATCTCGCAATTAAATTCTTTACCAACAGAATGTGGGGGCCTGAGCTGCAATCACTGTTCATACAGAATAATTCTGAGATGCGCCATGCTGATTAATTATACTGAAAGCAGCTTTAATGATAGTTTCAGAATACAGGATTAATTCACATAACATGGTAAATACAAATGGTGGATTTTCAACCTGATATATTAAACCATTATGGCTTATTGGGCAAATATGTATCTTGGCATGAGCCTTATGCTGAGTCTTGGCAGAAAGCATGCATCACTGAAAAGGAATCCTTATGAACAGGATTTGATGAGTAGTGGCTCTGCACTTAGAGTAAATAAATTTCTATATTAAGTACAGCTGCCATTGAAAAAAATGTAAACTATCTTAAAGGATAGATGCAAAGTGTTTGTTTAGATCAATGATTGCTAATAGATATTGGTTCTGAGGATGTCTAAAGTTATTGGGACTTACCGATTTAAGCTATTCTTATATTCTTCCACTTTTAAAATCTACAAATTATAGAGTCCCTGTTTTGTGTCAGACACTGTGTAAGTGCTTTACTTGTATAATCTTTTTTGTTTTTGAAGGTACCGGGGATTGAACCCGGGACTTCATACATGCAAAGAAGGCTCTCAACCACTGAGCTACACCCTTGGTGCTTATTTGTATAATCTTACTTATTTTTCTACCACTCTTTCCCTTGTTCACCTTGCTCCAGGAACATCAGCCTTCTTCTTCTTCCTTCATTTCTCTTTCCTGAATACACCAAACACATTCCTGCAGCAGGCTGTTTCTACTTGCTATTCCCTCTCCTTGGGAAACTCTTCCTCACAAATCATTAAATGGCTAGATACTTCTTATTATTCATATTTCAGTTAAAAGGTCACCTCCTCAGAGAGGTCTTCCTTAATTACCTAGTCAAAATAGTTCCCACCTAGTCATCACACTCACCTCCCATTTTATTTTCTTCTTAGAGCTTGACACATCTGCAATTAGGTTTTATTCTTACTTGTTTATTGTCTGACTCCTCCCCTGGCCCCAGTGAGAACTAAGCTCCTGGTGAGCAAATACTTTATCTACCTTGTCCACTGCTGCTTATCCAGCATATAGAGAAATGTCTGGCACTTAGTAGGCTCATGACTCATTCCTATGTCTAAGAGACTTGTCTAAGTCACAAACTAGTAAGCGATGGAGTTGAGGTTCAAGATCAGGACTGTCTGACCCTGTTGGCCTTTATGCCATTTGCTTGTTCCCAGTTTCCATTCAGCGCCATACTCCCATAGATAGAGAGCACACACGACAATTCTGTATGTTTTGCTCACTCCTACTTAAAATGGAGGTCACCAATTAAACAATGCCAATGATGCCATCAAGAATCATTAGACGTGTCCTGATCCACAGACGGAGGAGCAAGGCTTAGATCCCTGATGAGCTTTTTATGTCTATCATGTGCCACAGTTAAGGAGATGGAAGCCAAGTCTAGTTTCCAAAGGTCTAAATTAGTTTAGTACAAGTATCTGAGGATTTAGGGTATCTGTTTCTTACTATTAGGAGAATAGATGTTTTTGCCTTTAGCCTTAATGTGTGGATTTAATTCAGTTAACTATTCACTTACTGTAGCAGTTCTACTCGGTTACATCCTGTAGGTTCATGAGTCCTCCATAATTTTTAATGAGTTACTTGGGATCTTTCAACCAGATAGAAACTAGCAATCAGATGTGTTTCAGAGAATGTCTCATTCCATATCAGTCAAGGATATTTTAAAGGACAAAGTTAATGAAGACTGCACTGCTGCAGACCATTTTTAAATAATACTTAAACTGTAGCCAGTCACTCGAGACACCAGAGGTTTGGACTGGAAGGTGCTAGGAGAGCCGAGGGACAGAGGGCCTGACTTAGGCACGTAATGAGAGGCCAGAGGCTCCGTGGATGAGCACTAGACTACAGGTCTAGAGCGTTGCCTTCTAGAGTCCCTCTGCTAGTAATTTGTCCCATAACCTTGGGGATGTTTTTAAATCTCTTGGGCCTCAGTTTTCTAAACTAAAAGGAGGCGTTGGACAAATTTACAGTGTCATAACTACCGAGGACTCCTTTTGTGATTTTCTCCTATATTGGAATATTGCATTTATTGAGTAAGAATTGCATCCTCTATTTTAATATTATTCAAAGCTATGTGAAACTGCCAGTCAGAGCTTCTAATGTGCATGAGATAACCAGTGCTTCCACGTAGAGTTGATCTGATTCCAGACAAAGGAAAGTAACAATATTTTAGTATGCAGCCTAGTTGTGGATGTATTTATAATTCTCCCTCTGAAATTCTGTCCCTCATTAATACATTTGACAACTCTTAGTTGGAAGCTGCTAAATTGGCTGATTTCTCGGATCTCTTGTGACTCTAACACTTGATGAGTCTGTGAAGATCTGTGTAGCAGACAGGAAGGGTGGAGAGTGGGGATTGTGTAGGGTTGAGAGTAGAAGTTTGATCAATGGCTTTTTTAAATTGAGTTTTTAAATTGAGACAATTATAGAGTCACATCTAGTCATAAGAAACAATAGAGGATCTGGATCCCAAGTATCCTTTACCCTGCTTTTTCCAGTGGTAACATTTTTCAACACCATAGTACAATATTACAACCAGGATATGGACATTGATAAAATCTAGCCATCTTACTGAAATTTCCCCAGTTTACTTGAACTCATTTGTGTTTAAACGTGTGTATTTAGTTCTATGAAATTTTATCACATGTGAAGTTTCCTGAATCCTTCACTACAGTCCAGATACTGAGCAGTTTCATCACTACCAAGGGCCCCCCTCTTGCCCTTTTGTGGCCTCTCCCACCTCTTTCTGTCCCTCCATCTGTGCCTAAACCCTGACAACCACTAATATGTTCTTTTCTAAAATCCCGTTATTTCACAAATGTTAAATAAATGGCACCACAATGTACATAACCTTTTGGCATGGCTTTTTTTTCATGCAGAAGAGTTCTCTGGAGAGTCATCTAAGGTTTTGCATGTATCAATAATTTGTCCCTTTCTATTGTTGAGTAGTATTCCATGGTATGTTGTTCTCAATGCCTTTTTATTTCATGGATTTTAAATCAGTGCATTTAATGCCTTATTATTAAGGGTGCTGAATTAATGCACACATAGAATAAGCTAAAACTAGAGGCAAGGAAACCATGGAACAGGCCAACCTCAGCACTGATTTCTTCACACTGAGTTAACTCATATCAGCATTAAAAAGCAAGATTTATAATTTTTTAAATATAAAATTTAACTTGCTGAAGTGGTGACTTTGTGGGAGGGAGATACTTTCTTTCAAAATATTCTAAATTTAAATATTGAAAGTATTTTTACAGGGTAATGTTTCCCCCCATTTTGTATTTGTTGTGAGAATGCTTAAAGATACAGATTTCAGCTCTTTTAGTTGCTTTTGTCATAACTCCTTCTTTCACACGAGCAGCTACTTTTACTTATGTGATCTTCTAGTTATGATTGAATTTTGCTTTTTCTATCTTTTTGAAAATCTACCCACAAGACAGAGGTTCTGCCTCATGAACCTTAGAAACTATATTTGGGACACTCAAGGTCTTCTGCCTTATGTGAAGGGAAGAGGGAAAGATAGTGAGGAAGTACTAACTAATAACAAAACTCACAGAGCACCCCTCAGTAATGTGAAATTTGAAAATGAGACTGAATTTATAACATGCCTAACTTACAGACTATTCCAAAGCAGTAGAACTTTATTTAGTTCCAAGTCTAGAATATAACAGGCTAAGATGCTGATGGGTTCTAGAATGCTAAATTACATAAGCCAGTGAAAATTGCAATTCACAAGAGGCCTAAATTGTATAAGAATGTGTTCTGAGCACAAAGGTTTTTAAAATCGCAAGATTTCATTGTTAGACTGATAAATCAGTGGACCTAGAGGAAACAATTTCTGTATCCTTTATTTAA
Source organism: Cabassous unicinctus (assembly GCA_029593785.1). NCBI lineage: Eukaryota > Metazoa > Chordata > Mammalia > Cingulata > Chlamyphoridae > Cabassous > Cabassous unicinctus. The sequence continues at coordinate 8,591 of JAQZBX010002785.1, read as the reverse complement.
AATAGCAGTTTATACTTGGTCATCTTATTTTATTGTGGTAACATATATACAACATAAAATTTGCCACTTTAACCACTTTTTATGTGTACATTTCAGTGGCATTTATTACGTTCATGTTACCATCACCACCATCCAACTTTTCATCTCCCCAAACAGAAACTCTTTTTCCATTATTCAATAACTCCCCTTTCTCCCCACCACCTGCCCTTGGAAACCCCATAATCTGCTTTCTGTCTCTATGAATTGCTTATTCTAGATATTTCATATAAGTAGAACCATACAATATTTGTCCTCATGTGCCTTACTTTCATTCATATCCTTGGTCTTCTTTATGGCAATTGGGGATACTTCAGATTTTAACCACATTCAAATGTGTAGGTTGTATATAGGATCTAAAATAAAAAATAAAAAAAAATTACAATGAGAAAACATTCAGTTGTGAATTTGTTTCTAAAATGTCATATCAGGAAAATGAGACCTGTGTTAATTTATTTACTTTTAAAATTCAGTAAAATACACAGGCATAATAAAGAGATACTTCAGATTATCTGCCTGATGCATTCTTTTGAACTTTTTTTTTCACATCACCTATAAAGTAACAACTCCTCTACTGCTGCTACTAACATTTATGGAATGCTTGATATGTATCAGATATCATGCTAGACACTTCAAATAGTTTCAAGTTTCATAGGAGCGTTACGAGTTAGGTGCTATCATTATTCCCATCTAAGAGTCAAAGATACTGATGCTTAGAGAGGTTAAAGTTGACCTGTCCAAAGTTGCATCAACTAGGAAAGCTGGGATTGGGAGCAAAGAATCATGAATTTTGTTTCTAATTCTTTCAAATTCTAAATAGGGGGAATAGTGAAAATAATGACCTTCAAGGATATCTAGATGCAGGAAAGAACATAGCAGAGCAGATTCTGAACCATGGAGATGAACCAAGAAATTCAAAAGGTCAATGTAAAACCTCCAAAGTCCATGGATAGCTGAAGATTTCTCTTCTGCCCTTCTTATCCCCTCACTTAAACAAGGTCTGAGGGTAAGGACCCAGCTAGATGGTCCTATGGAGCATGCTGGGTGTTAGTGAGTCAGCGTGTCCTGGATTGTCATGTTAAAAAGCAAAGCCCCCAGCTAGAACTTTGATTCCAAAACATGTAGTGATAAAAATACGTATGCACAGGGAGAGGATGTGGCTCAAGCAGTTGAGGGCCTACTTCCCACATACGAGGTTCCGGGTTCAATCCCCGGCCCCAGTACCTAAAAAAAAACCAAAATGAAAACAAACAAACAAACAAAAAAATTTACACACAGAATCCTAAACCTGTCCACTTAAGCTAATATTTATTTCAGGAGATATAAACATGGGATTCCTCATGAATAAATTGGTACAAGCATACCTTGTTTTATTGCACTTTGCTTTATTGTGCTTCACTGATATTATGGTTTTTACAAATTGAAGGTTTGTGGCAATCCTGCATTGAGCAAGTCTATGGGTGCCATTTTTCCAACAGCATGTATTCATTTTGTGTCTGTGTCACATTTTATTTAAAGTATGTACATTGTTTTTTTTTTTTTTAGACAAAATGATGTTGTACACTTAATGGACTACAGTATAGTATCAACATAACTTTTATATGCACTGGGAAACCAAAAATTCCACGTGACTTGCTTTATTGCAATATTCACTTTATTGCGGTATTCGCTTTATTGCGGTGGTCTGGAACTGAACCTGCAATTTCTCTGACATATGCCTGTACAATTTATTTCAAAACCATTCTAGAGCAATGCTGTCCAATAGGACATTTTGAAATGATGGAAATGTTCTATATCTGCCCTGATCAGTTTAGTGGCTGCTAGCCACATGTGGCTACTGAGAACTTGATATGTGGCTAATGAGATGGAGGAATGGAATATTTAATTTTATTGAGTTACTATTAATTAAAATTAAAATTTAAATAGCCATGTGTGGCTACTGTATTGGACAGAGCACTTCCAGAGAGTAAAGGTCTAATTATAACAGATACCATAAGATTCTAAACATATGTGTTCTTTATACTTCCACCATCTCTTTCCCTGGGCAGTGGAGTGAGGAAGGCGGGTGATGAGGGAAAGGGTGGTTGAGTCAAAATGTAAAATCATTTCCCATGTTTATCTGTCCCATGTAAACTGTGTTTTGTTGACAAAATTTGGGGAGGTTGAAGATTTGGCAGGCCTGGGTGTCCCTTTGCCTGCATGAATGTGTCAGCACCTCATTAATCTTGTATTAAACTGTAAAGACTCTTTTCCCTCCTACTATAGGACTATTTTTAAAGGACATTTTAGTACTCCCTTTGCATCTTAGGGTTCGATTGTTTTTTTAATTTACAAGTTGCTCTGTGAATTAATTTTAGCGTATGTTTTATTTAAATATGTCCTGATCATTTCCAAATTGGAATGAGAGAAATTATTTTGGAGTAGGGAAGTTAAAAGGAATTGCATTACAAGTTTTTGAAGAACATATTCAGTGTTTATTTTCTAGAAATTAAAAGCATGAGAATGCTTCTACAATTTGGACCCGTTTTTCGATTAAGTGATTCCATCACACCGCAGTGGCCCTTGGTGATTCTTCTCTTGCCATGAAAAGAAAATGTAAAGGCATAGTTCTTATTCCCTTAACTGTTTTTGACATTTTTTGCTCAGTGTAGGAATTAGATGACAATGCCTTAAAAAGATACTGAGTATTTTAAGCCTTAAGCCCACAGTGCTTGTGTCTTGCAGGTGCACGGTGAATTGTCATTGTTTTTTTTTTTTTTTTTTTAATTTTTTTCCCTAAGACAGCCATCTAGAATAATCGCTTTCTGTATTTCCTGACACTGGAAACAGATACCATTTGGGATTCCTTTTATAGTTTCTTCAGCTAACGACTCCAGTGAGCACTCAATTGTGGTCTTGTAGTAAATCACAACTTTTTTGAAAGACCCAGCTCTGTTATGTAATTATAAATGCCCCCACGAAGTCATCACACTAACTAAAAGAAAAGTAAGTTTCCATTTTCTTAAATAATATGGGATCTGCCCGCTGCAAATAATGCTTGTTGAACGTAAAAGAATAAGACTGTTTTCTTGCATTCTTTTCTTCCTCTTCTTCCTCCTTCTCTTGCTTCTCCTTCCTTTAAATAAACCTGTAATTGATGAGGCATACAGAGAAGCTTCAGGCTTGTCAGACCTGGTCCGCCAATCACAAATAAAGGAAAAACCACCTTGCAAACTCCTACTTGGAATTTCCTATGAATGACTCGTTCTAGCTGGAATTTTGGGTTTCACAATGACTAACTAGGGAGACTACTCTGGGTCCCTGAATGGACTCTCAATCATTTACTTTGCATTTTAATAAATTAGATTAAGGAAATAAAATCAACTTCAAGATTATATCGCGAGCAGTGCTTTCCACAGTCTGCAGTTAGTTGCTGTCTTTGAGGCATGGGAAGAGGAATTTAGCTTATTTTGCCAGGATGCGTTTCGGTCAAATAGGGGGGACAGTGGAACTTCTCAGTGTGGCAAGCACTGGTGGGACGGGTGTCGCTGGAGGGGGGCACTTTGCATCAACCAAAGGCCAGCGCTTTACCCTCTGCCCAACTCAGGGGGTGCAACGCAGCCAGCCTTGCACAAGGCCCTGGAAGTCAGTGCCTCCTTTGGCCAACTCCTGGAAAAGGCTTCCCGGGAGACCGGGCCCTCCGTGTGTGCCAATCCTTGTAAAGCGTTTCACCTCTTCAGAGCCTCTAATGCCTCTCAAAACCAAGAACAATTAAAGCGAGAGCCTTTCCAAGCAACTGGGGAATTGAGCAAAATAAATCAGAAATCCTCAGCCTCCGCTCTGGAGGCTCGCCTCATTATGAGAGCAGATCTATTAGCCCTCTTGCCATTGTCTTTCATTTCTCAAGTGAGGTGATTCTAATTAAATTAATCTGCATGTCAATCTATTGGTGATCAATCAAAGAGCCTGAGATCCCCCCTATGCTGCGGGCTGCTTGCGGCTGACAGGGCCTGATAATGGAGGAAGAAATAAACTGTGGAGCAAAGTTAATTAGTCAACATAATAGGTGGATTAAACGGGAGCTGGCTGATTGCTGTTCCCTGTGTCAAAGCATGAGGTGGGAGCTGAAGCTGCAATTACAGACAATTATTATATTTGGTTGTAAGAGGGCGCATGAATAAACAGATCTCAGTGGCTTTCAGTTTTAATTCCCTTCCCCATTTAATATAAGGAGAAGTGTAGGTCATTTCTTCTCATTGTTTTAGTCAAAGTTCTCTGAGACAACCCCTTTCCCTGCATCCCTTCTGGCAAACTGGGTTCAGAGTCAGTGTATGAGATGGTCAGGGTGTCAGGACTGTTGCTTGGGCCAGTGCCACCATTTTTTTTTTCTTGGCATTGAAATAGACAGCTAACACCCTTAATTAGCAGGGAATCTGGGTAGGTGGGGGTGGGTTGGAGAGGATGGTGATAGTGGTGAGGGGTACTTTGGTTGATTGACCAAAGCTAACGTGGCAAGGAAAAGGTACAAGAAAGCCCCCAAAAAAGGTACGCAGAAGAGAAAGCTGCATCCCAGCTCTCACCGAAACCTCTCTTTTTCATTTCTCTATCCTCTTAACCCTGACGCATTGGGGGGCGGGGGGGATATTTTAAAGATTCAAAAGATTTTTATTTGCATGATCAACTGTGATATCTACTTCAGTGTCTAAACTGAAGGGTAATTTAGGTGAAACACAACCACCCTTGTGTAAAAAAATATGCTAATAAAGATCCTCTTGTTAAAATTATGGTTAACAGTGTACCTTCTGCTGTATAACTATAAACTGTGCAATTTTACTTAAAACTGCATCAAAAGCGTTCCATGCCAAAGACCCACTCATCAATAGCTTCTCTTGTTAGACTTGTACAGCATAAGCACCAGTTATTATGTGAAATAGCTATGCAATTTTCTTCAGCTCCCAGCTGTTATTTATTTAACTTGAGTTTATTACCCTCCATGCTTTTATATTAAAATGTTCACTCATTTCTCTCTTATGTCTCCAGGTCGTGGTGTCTACAACAGTCAACGTGGATGGCCATGTCCTGGCAGTCTCTGATAATATGTTTGTCCATAATAACTCCAAGCATGGGCGGAGGGCTCGGAGGCTCGACCCCTCGGAAGGTACGCCCTCTTATCTGGAACATGGTAGGCGAATCATTTTCATTGGTTGGCATTGTTATTTTAACTGTGAATTTATTTGTTTTTTTCTTTCAACTCCACCACATTTTCTACCCCATTTGGAATTTCAAGTGTCCTTTTGAACAATATTGATTCCCAGGGGGTTTTACTCTTCAAAAGAGATGATGCCTAGTATTTAAAGTCAGGGAAATTTCTTCGAGACCCACTATTTCTTGTACGGATCTCTACCCTGGAAATGGCTGACATCACTTTCCTTCAGGTCAAGAGAGAGACCTTTATTTTAAACTCCGACTTGAGTAAAAATCAAGAAAGTGTGTGATATATTTTAAGAGTTTACAATTGATTATTTAAGTTTTATAATGAGTGTGATCTTCTTTATAATCCTGTTTGTGCATCTCTGTGACTACACATGTAACTTCATTTGGAGTTAGGGCCAAAGTCTAGGTTGGAGGTGCTTTCTGAATATGAAATCCAGACTAAATACTCCTCCTCTGCCCTCTGCATACCCTTCCCCTCCCCACCACATGGTAGAGCCTTCTTTCTCTAGGTAGACATGGTGGGGAGAAATAACATTTGTCTTGAGAATCTCAGCTAATCAGTGGTGCCTTTGAGAAGACTAGAGGAAACCAGATAAAGATTTTAATGAAGGGAAGTGAAAGCTTCTCAGAGGAGCCATGGGCTAGATTGAGTGCAGTCTGAAGTTTTCTGTGCTGTATGAGTATGTAACATCACATCCATCCATCCATCCATCCATCCATCCATCCATCCATCCAGTGACTAGATACCAATTGCCATGCTAGGATTTTTCCAATCTCAGAAAAAATTTTTGACCTATTTTCCTCATCAGCTTTCCCGTTTGCTATTTCAGCAGGATTATTTTAAAGACACTATCACCTGATTGCCTGACTTTTCCATTGGCCATGAGCTGTCCATGATACAATTCATAAGTAGAATAGTCCCTTCCTTGCTACCATCCCAATTTAATATACATAATGCTATCATCTTTTTTGCCTGATTTTTCCCCCTGTGCTTAAGGAGTATACAAATTGTTTTTCGTTAATTAGCCAGATGTATTATTTTTGCAGGAGGCCAAATAATTACACTGTAAGGCATTGTATGACTAGAGGTGTTAAGGTGAAAAAAGGAGGGAATAATAGGTGAATATAAAATGGACATGGTGCATTTTGGTTTTGACTGTGGCTTGTTAGTTGCAAGGCTTAGTGCCCTGTTGGGGGTGGGCTTGACCCCAGCTTCAGACCTGCCAGCCATGGATTCAGTTTCATTGTGCTCCAAGTGCCGGCCAAACCCAGCTTCCGTTCCTGCTCTTGGGAAGCTGGTGAAGGAGCATAGGACTCCGTGCGAAACCATTCTGCCACAAAAATCAGACACACAAAACCCAGGCTGCTAGCAGGGTGTTGGAAGTCAGTAGCGTTACATCACAGGGTGAGGTGGGGGAAAGAGCCTTGAAATAGGTGCCTGGGAACCCCTAATTCTATTCTTAATTTCACCTCTGAACTTCGTGTGACCTTGGACAAGTCACCTCCACTTTTAGGATCCTTTGTTTCCTTCTTGGGAAAACAAAGGCTATGATCTGTAAGTGGTTAAACAAACAAACAAAGCAAACAAACAAAAAAACCCACACCATGCTTTGGGTGAAGGGCAGGTAATATAAATAAGGGAAGTGGTTTGGGTGGAGACCATGGAAGACATGCAAGTACACACTCTGCTGCCCCTGAGTTCAGTGGGGCCAGGTGCTCCAGTTTGGCAAGAATTTAAAATCTCCGAATTTTTCATTATTGGTAACTAATTGTAATTTCAGTACAAAATGTTGTACTGAAAGGAGGTGAGGCAAAAAAAAAAAAAGTCGCTTAAGAATGCAGCCATAGGCTAGCGCTAAGCTTCCTGGCAGCTCCAGTCGTCTTAATTCTGTGAGTACATATTAGTATTTCAATTGGGATATCACATTATTCTGTTTTAAAGACAATATTTTATTCTTATGTTGAGTTTACCAGCCCACAAACTGGCCACATTATTATTAACATCCTTTAAGTAAGGGGCCGTGCTGTCACCAAAGGCTTACTTCACTTCTCTCCCGCAGAATGAAAGGGTAGACACATTCAGGTCCATAGTAATGACAGTAACATAGAAACCTGCTTCTCTGCAGAATGAATCAACCAACCACACATAACCACCCACTCATTTAGACACATCATGCCGATACATAAATATCTACTCAGCAAAAGGGTGACTATTGAGCTCTTTCACTGGTGATGTGTGGGAGTAAACCCAGATGCTAATTCATGTTGATCTGGGGGTAGGGTAATTCTTTATCTTACCATTGAAAAATCCTTTTGAAAATGCCCCATTTAAGATGTAAGAACCTTCCCACTCTCTGTCTCTCTGCTCCCTCACCTCGAACAACTAACCGCCTGGTAAGACTGAAAAGTGTCTTCACCCCTTGAGACCTGTGGGAGCCTTCGTTTTTCCCCATTTGGGCTCTTTGCCATCTCGTTTACAGGTAGACTGAATTATTTTGAGCTGTTCGGCACATCTCTATTTATATCTCGCTTGTCAAGACAGTTGGAGGAAAGTTCCTTTTCGTGCATCACCTTTCTACCTCTAAGTAGAAGCAATCATCATGGTTTACAATCACACACAGTCTTCCCCATGTGGTCCATGGACCCATAAACCCCTGAGCTCAACTAAATGTCCCTGTGTTCCAGTTATGATAGTTGATAAAGGCAAATTAATTTCCGAGAATTTTGTGGGGTCCAAAGAGAGTAAATCCTGGCATGCTGTAGCTCATGTTAATTGTCGCCCTTTCTTCTTTTCTTCATTCATCAAAAAGATTTTCTTTGGTTGTTTTAGGCTAGTGAGGTTTCTTCTTTAAGCAAGAGCTTTATGGAAGATGTACAGTAAAGGAGGAAGACGGTCTCAGAATGTAACTGCTCTCCAGGCTCTGATATTTGAAAAAACAGGCTTGGGCCAAAGAAACTGAGTTGTCACCACCCACAGTAATGGAAAGCTCTGGCTGTGCATCTTTCTGTCATTTGGGCAAATTCATGGGGACCGTGTGGTTGGGGCTTGGGGAGTTTTGTTATTGTCATCGTCGTTTTCCTGAGTTTCTGGCTGTGTTTACTTGAATTTAAGGCCAATTGTGGCATCAGTTTCTCTATTTCTTCCCCCTGTGGCAATAAGCTGTGCCCTCGCAATGCGATAGTGCAGAGACCCTGTCAGCTTGCATGCACTAACTCTTTATTATCTAATGATCTAATATGCAACAAGGCAAAGTGCCGGTGCTCATCATTCTGACATAGAATGCCGGGAGAAGTGACTAAATTACTTTATGTACCATTAGCGCTAGCAGCTATGGTGAACTCACCGGCAGTATTTATGCAAA